>PVHY01008134.1:0-63380 GCA_004024945.1 Uropsilus gracilis
GAACCGCGATCCCTGGCCCCGGCCGCTTCATAGGCTGAAGCTTACAAGCACGAGCCACCGTGCCCGGCCCCTTCTATCAGTTTTTAGTGGCCTTTGAAAGAATAGCTGTTGGCATACATTAGTCAAGAATATAACAACGTTGAAAACCTCCTGTAACTTTTATAGGGACCCTACCTCTGGTCTAGCCAGCAAGAGAGCAAAGCACCATCCTGTGCCAGGAATCTGCTGACTGAAAGTGGTCAGTCTTTTCAAATAAAAAAGACAACATTGGAGCCAAGCATGGTGGTGTGTACCAGTAATCCCAGTGACCTGGGAGGCTGAGACTGGGGATCACTTGAGTCTGCAGGTTCGAGACAACCCTGGGCAACATAGTGAGACCTAGTATCTAAAATTTAAAAAAGAAAAAAAAAAAAAAAAAGACAACATTGGGCACCCACTCTCTGCTCTCCGCAGGCGTTCATTACCAGGGAAAAGGTTAAAGCCTGCCTTGCCTTCCTCAAGCATCGGCACATCTTTAGGTTAGGATAACTTAGAACTCGAAGCCCCTCCTATCAAGAATAATTACATTTTTAATGCCAATGACTCAGTGTTTCTACACTATCTAAGCTTTTAAATCAGGTTTATGTTTATCTGGAACTGCTCTAATAGAGTGAAATACTTTGGATTGCGCCCTGGGTTTGACTCCTCATTTTGATTATCTAATAAACTCTTAACTCTCAAAAAAATAATAACAGCTTGTCTTATATGTCTTTTCTTCCTGATCTTTATTATAACCTTCCTTTTATTTTTATTTTTTTCATTTTTGTGACTTTCCCCTTCAGCTCCTTTGTTTTAAGCACTTTATTGAGGTATAATTGACATACTAAAAGCTGTATGTACTTGGTGTGTACAACTTGATGAGTTTGGAGGTAGACACCTCTGAAATTGTCATCACAGTCTATGCCATAAACATACCATATTCTCTAAAAAGTTTCTTACAACAACTTAATTTTTCCCCCAGGCTGCATAAAAAAGTCACTTTGATGATTTTTAGTTTTTAGGGTTTGTTGATATGGTCTTGGTTTTTTCTTTTGAACCTTTTTTTTCTGATTAATATTTTTTTCTCACATCATTATAGTCCCCATGGTTCTGCCACCATATCACACGTGAACCATCACCATATTCCTGTGTCTTTCTCTTTCATTTTACTTCCCCACTTGCTATGCTTCAGTACTATGAAGCACATAGCTAGTTTTGACCCTTTTCTTGACCTTTTGTTTGATTTGTCTATATTCCGCATATGAGACTATCCATCCATGTTACCTCAGAGGGCATGACTGTCTTTTTTGATCACTAGGTGGTGTTCCATAGTAAGTATATCACAAACCCCCCCCCTCTTTTTTTTGAGTCTTGGTCTCTCTTTGTTGCCTGGGGAACCACTGGTTCATGTTGTCTGGGGGTACCATGAACTCAAGTGATTCCCAGCCTCAGCTTCCCAAGTAGCTGGGATTACAGATGCACACCACCACACCTAGCTATTTTTTGAGACTAGGTGTCACTATGTTGCCCCAGGTGGATCTCAAACCTGCAGACTCAAGCGATTCCTAGCCTCAGCCTCACTTCGTAGGCTGCGATTAAAGGCATGTACCACCGTTCCTGGCCTATCACAACTTTTTGACCCACTCACCTATTTTGGGGCATTTGGGTTGTTTGTTTATCTTGGCTATTGTAAATAATGCTTCAGTAAACACAGGAGTACAGGTTTCCTTTTGAATTTGTGTTTTTGTGTCCTTTGGGTTGATTCCTAGGAGTGGAATTGCTGGATCTTATGTTAGATCTATTTTTAATGTTTTGAGGAGCCATTCAGTTTTTCATAGTGATTGGATCAGTTTCCGTTCCCACCAACAGTGTAAGAGGGTTTTTAACCCATTTCTTATTTGGAAAATACTGCTCAATACCCCAACATTTAGAGATTTTTCTAGTTATCTTTTTGTTACTGATTTCCAGTTTAGCCTACTATCTAGTCAGAGAACATGCTGTACTTGACATATTCTTTAACATTTGTTGAGACTTGTTTTATGGTTCAGTATTTGGTTAATTTTGAAAATGTCCCTTGTACATTTTTTTTTTTTTTTTTTTTTTGAGTCTAGGTTTTGCTATTTTGCCAGTAGAACCACAGGCTCAAAAAATAAAAGAACCGCAGGTTTACGTTGCCCAGGGTACCATAGATTTAGGCAATCCCCAGCCTCAGCTTCCCAGGTAGCTGGGATTACAGGTGTGTGCCACCACGCCCAGCTATTTTTTTTGGGACTAGGTCTCACTACATGCCCCCTGCGGGACTCAAACCACCATCCCTGGCCCTGGCTGTGGCTTCCTAGGCTGCCACCTACAGGCATGCGCCACCATGCCCGGCCTCCCTTGTACATTTGAAAGGATACATATTTTGTTTTCATTACCAGAATTTTCATTAGATTCTTGTGAGTCTTTTAAAAAAAATTATTTATATATAAATTTCACATCTTTGTAATTCCAGGGATTCACCCCTCCCCCACCCTCCCCAACGTTTTCCCTCTTTCCCCCCTACCCCAAGATGTATGCTTCTGTTTGGTGGTTAGTTTGTTTGACTTTTCCTCATGGCTTTTGTTGATTTTTTTCTATATTCCATATATTAGCGAAACCATTTGGTTTCTGTCTTTTTCTTTTTGACTTGATTCTGCTAATATGATTTCTTCTAAGAACATCCATATTATCAGAAAATCAAAATTTTCATTTTTAATTGATGAGTAATAGTCCATTGTGTATATATATACCACATCTTTTTCATCCAGTCATCTGTTTTGGGGCATTTAGGTTGCTTCCAAGTCAGTTATAAATAGTGCTACAGTAAACACCCAAGCACAGGTGTCCCTTTATACCCACATTGAGGTCTCTTTTGGGTAGATTCCCAAGAGAGCAATTGATGGGTCAAATGGTAGTTCCATTTGCATTAATTTGCGGGTCCTCCACACAACTTTTCATAGTGGTTGGACCTATTTACATTCCCACCAGCAGTGTAAGAATGTTCCTTTCTCTCCACATCCTCACCAGCACTTGTTGTTGCCCGTTCTTTGGATGTGGGCCATTCTTACTGGTGTAAGGTGGTATCTCATTGTAGTTTTGATTTGCATTTACCTTATTGCTAGTGATGATGAGTAATTTTTCTTGTGCCTGTTGGCCATTTGTATTTCCTCTTTCGAGAAGTGTCTTTTTAGTTCTCCCCATTTTTTGATTGGGCTTCTTGTTTTGTTTTTGTTTAATTGTGTGAGTTCCTTGTGGATCTTCGTTATTAGACCCTTATCACTCTTATTGAGGGCAAAAATTTTTGGACTTTTAGTTTTTTAGGGACAACTTTTTAGTTGTCCCTTTTGCTATACAGAAGCTTTTTAGTTTTAGTCCCATCTGTTTATGTTTTCCTTCATTTTTTTTGCCATCTGTAGATGTGTCCACAAAGGGATTTCTGAATTGTGATTCATGGAGGGTTTTGTCCAAGTTTTCCCTCTATGTAGTTTATGGTTTCAGGTCTGGCATCCAAGTCTTTTATCCATTTGAATTGATTTTTGTACATGGTGTGAGGGAGCTGTCTTGGTCCTTTTTTTTTTTTTTTTTTTTTTGCAGGTCTTAGTCCAGTTTTCCCAGCACCATTTATTGAAGAGGCTATCTTTGTTCCAATGTAAGTCTTTCACTCTTTTGTCAAAGATTAGTTGACTATATATGTGTGTTTTTATTTCCGGATACTCAGTTATGTCCCATTGGTCTGATTGTCTATTTTTGTACCAGTATCATGCTGTTTTAATTATTATGGCTTTATAGTATAGTTTGAAGCTTGGAATTGTAATACTTCCATTCTGTTTTTTTCTGGTCAGGTGGTTTTCGATATTCAGGGTCTTTTGTTATTTCATATGAAGTTCAGTAATTTTTGTTCTATCTCTTTAAAAAAATGTCATTGGGATTTGTATCAGGATTGCATTGAATCTGTAGATTGCTTTTGGTAGGATGGCCATTTTGATGATATTAATTCTTCCAATCCGTGTATAGGGAATGTCTTTCCATTTCCTTATGTCTTCTTCTATCTCTTTTAGCAGCATTCTAAAATTTTCTTTGTATAGATCTTTCACATTTTTTGTTAGTTTTACTCCCAGGTACTTAATTTTTTGGTGCGATGGTAAATGGGGTGGTTTTTCTGATTTCTTCTTCTATTTGGATATATATTTTTAGTTGTTGGTTATGGTATAGATTAATTAGGTCACAGTTTTCTATTATAGTCTTCAAATCAGTAGCCTTGCTGCATTTTTTTACCCTGAATATTAGTTTTAAAAATTTCTAGCTATTTACTTCTTAAAATAAACTTACTGTATTTTTTTTCAGTTTTTGTATTATATAGTTTCAGTCTGTGTACTCAGTTGATGTAATTTTTATGTTTTCTTGTTTGATTGACTTTATCACTATGAAATGTCTTAATTTTTTTTTTTTTTTGAGACTAGGTCTCACTATTTTTGCCCATGGAACCGCAGGTTCTCGTTGCCCGGGGTACCACAGACTCAAGCAATCACCAGCCTCAACTTCCCAGGTAGTGGGATTACAGGCACGCGTCACCACGCCCAGCTATTTTTTGGAACTAGGTCTCACTACAGGCCCCAGGCGGAACTCGAACCACAATCCCTAGTCCCGGCCGCTTGGTAGGCTGAAGCTTACAGGCACGAGCCACCGTGCCCGCCTGAAATGTCTTAATTTTTAATGATCCTAAACCACAACAGCTTTCTTTTGGTTCTTGTTTGTATTGTATATTATTTTTGAAGTAGAAAAGTTTTTTTTAACTAATCAGAATTTAAAATCTTCTTAGAAGTACACTTTTAGAATCTCTTTAGGACTATACCCACTTTAGAGTTTCTTTAGAAATGTATGTATTTCTCAGTTTAAGCTATTTGTTGAAATCATCTTGTCAAAGAACATTACCATCTTCATAAAAGTTATTAGAAAACATGCAAAGGTAAAATGAAAATTTATGGTCTGTAACTCTATAGGAATGAGGATATTAGGAAAATAGGCAGATTCTATTTTATACTGGGTATGATCAGTGGTCAGAAAGATTTTATGTAGCTAAGATTAAAGCCTAAAAGTTGGCCTAGGACAGGAGGATAAGTCTGGGAATGGCTTGAGTCCATCGGTTTGAGACCTGCCTGGGGCTACATAGTGAGACCTAGCCTCAAAAAACAGCTGGGCGTGGTGGTGCACACCTATAATCCCAGCTACCTGGGAGGCTGAGGCTAGGGATTGCTTGAGTCCAGGGTACCCCCAGCAATGAGAGTCTGAGGTTCCCGGGGCAACATAGTGAGACCTAGCCTCAAAATAAGTAAATAAATAAATAAATTCTAAAAGTTGGGCTATATTATATAAAAAATTGTTAGATATCTCTTTAGAAAGTTAAAAAGTTAATCTCTTAATAGCCTAATTCTCCAATTTTTTACTTGCTTCAATGTTCTTGCCAATTCATCAAAATGGTTAGATTGCCCAAAAAAAATACTGCTCACTCATCACTCTAAGTTCTTTGCAATTAGTAAAAGGCACAATTTCAGAAATATACTTTTTGATTAGAAACTTTCTGTACCAGGTCAATTTTTAAATTTTTAAGGGAAAAGAAGAGAACGGGTCTTTCTAGCGTTATGGACTCAGATCCAGCATTGAAAGCTTGATCTCAGACATCGTGCAGACAATGTTTGTTTTATTGGAGTTACACAGATTTTATTCCTATGATAAGAAAAATATCAATGGTAGATAAGACTGACTTTATTTCCAAAGCAACTTGCAATGACTCTGAAATGATTTCTGTGGACATATGGAAACTAACACCTGGAAATTATATAAGTCATCTATAAGAACAGACGTAACCTATTTCTTAATTTTTGAGACGACAGTATAGATAATATTCTGCTTTAGTTTTAAATTTTATTACATGGATAATTCAGTGTATATAAGGCTGTTGATATTGGCTGCCAAGTGGCTGATGCTTACACACATACCCGTGAATTGACCAGTAACTTTTAGAGATGCTTTGGTTAAATCTCTGTCTCTCTCCCTCTCTCCCTCTCTTCCTCTCCTCCCTCTCGTCCCCTCTCTCCCCTTTAAAAAAGTTGCTCTTTTACCTTAACTAAAAAAATTATTTTTTTCCTCTTTAGAGTTTTTTAATGTGGAATTTTGGGTATTTTTAAGAAGAGGCTTATAATATTGCCTTTAAGTTTAGAAGTTGAAAATAATGGTCTGCATATATATATGCAGACCATTATTATTATATATATAATATATATTATATATATATAATATATATGCTTTTGGTTTGAGACAAGATGCTTTTGTTCTTTTGTCAGGTTGTTAGTTTTAGCTGTTTCTTGTCCCTTTTTTTTCCTTCCCTGTATCCATTCCACATATAATTGAGACCATTCAATGTTTCTCTTTTTCTTTCTGGCTTATTTCCACTATCAGTATTCCTTCTAGCTTCTTCCAGGTTGCTGCAAATCAAATTTGTCTTTTTTTTTTTTTTTGATGATGATTAGTATTCCATTGTGTAAATATACCACAACGTTTTGATCCATTTGTCAGTTTAAGGGCATTTGGGTTGTTTCCATATCCTGACTGTTGTAAATAGTGCTGCAATAAACACAGGAGTGCAGGTTTCCTTTTGAATTAGTATTTTGGTGTACTTTTGAGTAGGAGTTGATAAATTTCATTTCTACTGTTTTTGGTGAGAATACACCAAAACTATGTGTTGGGTACTTTATATCATATTGCATCAAAAGCCTTACGATGTCTCCTTGATCTTCCTTTAGGAATGTTAAGATTGACCAGTGAGTTCAGGTGGTGGTATCTTAAAGTTCCTGTTAAGTAAACTCTTACTCATTGATGAGCTTTCCAGAATCTTTACAGTGATCTATTTATTTGGGTCTATAATGTGGTGGTTTCTGAAAATTTTTTTTTGCATTTTTCAATTGTGATTCTTCTGCAAAGAGTTTTTCCTTATCAAGGATACTTGAATACCTTGAAATACAATTAGAGCAGGAATGCTTTATTATTTCTCCTAATTTCTCATTTTCAAAATCAGGAGTTGTTACCCAGTGACCTTCCGTGGTGATTCATGAGTTGCAGACTTTGGGGCTTTGAGTTATTTTGAACTCATAGATCTTCATCTGTCCTGTTGAGTTCAGTGGCAGTTATTCGTTTTGCTGGTATTGACCGGTGGGAACCCCTTTGAGTCCTTTCTGTGTGAACCTGACGTATTTGACAGCTTCCTTGCTTTTTGACAGAAGATGTCTCAGATTTAGTGCATATTTCCTGCACAGACCTGTAGTCCGTCATTCCTCCATGAAACTCAGGTTCCTTGCTGTGGGGGGTGATATTTAGACCCAACAGTCTAGGCCCTAAGTAAGCCCTGCTTTTGATTTCTCACCGGCTCTTGGCTGCTTTCGGTGGGCAGTGTTAGGAAACAGGTGTTTTCCGAAAAAAGCTAAGGCTCATGTTTTGAGTTCAGACTGAAGATTCCATCTTTGGTTTCTTTGTTTTTATTCTTAGAGGTTCCTTTACCTCACCAGCCTTAAGTTCATAACAGTACTGTAATTACACGTTTGTTTTTTCGTCATGTTAGTAATTTAGTTATTATATATTATTATATATTATATATAATATATATAGTATATATATACTAATAATATTATATATTATTAGTAATAGAAATTATTTTGTATGGTGTAGTAACTTCATGATACCAGTGTTCCTGCTGACAGCAAGATCACTGATTGGCGTTTCAGACTTTGCAACTTTTTGTACTGTAATTCCAGTAAGGGCATAGGCAAAATGCTGTGTAAAAAATTCACTATACTCTTTTTCTCTCTGTGGTTATGCCAACAAATTGGTATACAGTTAGGTTTATTTCAGTTCCTTTTCATTTTTAGGGATTGCACTTCTAACTTCATGAAAAAGTAAACCAGTCAAACCTAGATAGCTGTATATATTGAGAATTTCCACTTCCAGTTCTCTGAGTAACCATTTCCTTTCCTTTGCTTAGAGGTAGCTGTTCTTGGTAACTTTTGATTATTTTTCAGTAGTTATTTTTGTAAATGAAAGCAATATATTCATTAAAGTATGTATTCCCTATTCTTCTTGCACAGTGCTATAAGTCCTATTCCATATCTTCTTACGTTTAATCTTGGAAGCATCTCCTATGTGGAAATAGTGATTTCCTCAGTCTTTGTTAGGTGCGTATTTGGTTGTGTGTACCATCTTTAGTCAACCAGTGCTCCGTTGAACGTTTTCTTTTTCTCTAGACTTCTGCCATTGTAAATAATGCTGCAGTGACTGACTCTGTAAAGCAGCTTAGCGTTTTGCCAGTGTATGTATTTTGGGGTAGATTTCTGAACATGGAATTTAGGTTACGAGAAAAGGCACATGTGATTTTTCCAGATATTGTCAGTTTACTGATATCCAGTTTGCCCAGTTTGGGTTCCCATAGCAATGATGGGAGTACCTGCTCCCCAGTTGTCCCTCTACCTGAGTGTATTGTGAGAGTTCAGGGTTTGCTGCTCTGATGGCTGAGAAATGCTTCCACATAGTTTGAATTTCAACATATTTCCATATGTTTAAGGTCATTTTCATTTCCTTTGTGACTATTCCTATATATTGCCCCCTTTTTTCCTATTAGGTTGTTGAGTTTGTTTTTTTCTCCCCCTTCCAGAGCTCATACATTTAGAGATAACCTACCATACTGAGCCACTTTTTAATCTGTGTGACTGTTAAAAAGTATCATATTAGTGGCAAAATGAAATGCCATTTAGTTTCTGAACTAGTATGGAAAGATCCAGATTGACTTCTGAAAGGCACAGCTAAGTATTCATTTTGGTATACTTTTATACTTTGAGGAATTATTCTGTTAGTGATCCTGTTAAATCATTCTTCAACTTGATAATCACATAGGCATTCACTACCTTCTACTTAATTTAGGGCATAGACTTTAGGCAGAAAACTTTAAGGATAATTTTGATTCTGTCTCTAATATTGTATGGAAACTTTTGAAAAGTTAGAATATAAATTTCAAAATCAGTTCTTCAATGTCTGGAGTATCAGATTTGTGAAACTGTTGTATCACTTTATTCAGGCCTGCGGTATCTGAAAGATGTCAGCTTTATATTATAAACTAAGGAATAAGAGTTTGAGTTGCTAGACTGGGAGGCTAAAAAATAAACTCAGAGTATTGCTTACAAATTTTCATACATTACATTGTTCATACATGTGCAACTTTTAAAAAAATCTAGTTTTCAAATGCAATTCTAAAAGTTTTGTGTCTTTTTCTGACAATTACTTATTTTTAATGTGATGTCCAGTTTAAAAATGAGATATTCTATTTTTCTAGAAGACCCTAACAAGACATGTGACAGCAGTAACACTAGTGGTACCACTACCTCCATCCAGCCTAATCTGGAAAACAGTAACAGCAGCAGTGAAATAAATTCTTCCCAGAGTGACTCTGCTAAGGCAGCTGATGACCCTGAAAATGGAGAAAGAGAATCCCATACACCTGTCTCTATTCAAGAAGAGATAGGTAAGAATACACTTCATATTTTAAGGCCAGCTTTTTGATTTTTTTTTTTTTTTTAATTTTTTAAGTCAAAGTTTAAGGGGGTGGGAAAATTTAGATTTCCTTTTTTCTTTTTTTTTTTTAAAAAAACACAACACCAATTATTTTTGTTTAAAAAAATAAATGCACAGAGGAAAAAAGCAAATCTTTTTCACACCCCCTCCCCAAAGTACCCCTCCATCAACAGTTTTACATCTTTCTCCATGCAGTTAAATTAATATATGCATGTTTGCAAAAAAGTGTTTTTATTTTGTGGGTTTTTTTTTCCTTTTTACATAAATGGAATCATTCTGCATGCGTTGATCTGCATCTTGCTTTTTTCACTCAGTTATACATTTTGGGACTCTTTACATGTTATTAATTAAATTCATTCCTTTTTTAACTGCTGCATGATACCCCATAGTATGAATGAATCATGAATCACTTATTTCTCTATTATTGGACATTTAGGCTGTTAACAGTTTTTTCTATTTTACAAATAAATGCACTTTTTAACATCCTCAAAATATATCTTAGTGTACCTATATGAGTAGACCTGTGTATTTCTCACATACGTACCTATGTATTTCTGGCAGTATAAGAATAGTAAGTGGAATTGCTGAGTTAAATGGTAGGTGCATTTTTAAAGTGATGATGGCTACTTAATTATCAAAGGAGATGTATGCCAGTGACTTACATACATACGTATTTTTTCGCACTTATCCAAAGTCAACAATATCACTTGTTTACAGTTTTGCTGAAAAGTACTTTGTTAAAAAAAATTTGCAGATCTGCTTGCTAATGTGGTTGAATTTCTTTTCATGTTTGTGTTTGAACTTTGAGTATTCATTTTTGTTCTTCTGTTTTCCTTAACGAATTTTAGGAATGATTCAGGTATTGTAACTACTAATCTTTGATTTTGCATATATGCTTAATAGTTACTGCTTTTTTCCAGCTGTTAACTTGCACAGAAAGGTACATTTTTATGTAGCTAGATATTTAGTTTCTTCCTTTAAGACTACTCTGGATTTTATCTATTACTAAGGAAGACCACCCCTACCCCAAGAATATAAGTAAACTTTATAATAATTTCACGTAAGACTTCTCCTGTTTGAATATAATCTTTTGTGGCCTGAAATAGTAATGTTTTAATTAATTTAGGACTTTTTAAATTGCAAGAGACCAAAATAACTTATACTAGCTTAGGCTGAAAAGGGAGTTCAGTTAGTTCATGTAACTGGAAAATCTAAACCATCATCAGCCATAGCTGGATCCTCGGGCATGAAAACTGTCTTCCTCTCCTGTTTTTGCACCTTGCATTTATCTATGTTTGCGTTCTTAACTCATTTTCTCCTACTACAGACAGGCTTTTTCTCCTAATACAGGCAGGGAAGATGGCACCAGCAGTTTGTATTCATATCTTTCCAAGGTGTGTGATCTAAAGGCAAGGCCCCTACTCCTGCTCCAAAACAAAAATCCTTGAGGAAGGAATTTGAGAGGCCTGTCTTGGACATATTGTTCCCACCCTGTGGCCAGGGCAGGCAAGGTATTATGATTGATGGCTCCAGCAGAAACACAATTGGAGTGGGGTAGGAATGGGTTCAGTAGATAGAAAGAAAACAGCAAATACCCAGTTTCACCCTGTGATATCATTACAAATGTATATTTAAGTTTAAAAAAAATTTCTCTCTAACATGATAATGCAAATAGAAGTTAAAAAAAAACTTCCAAAATTACATCTGATAATTGTCCTGATATATCTAAGTAAATCTAGGGTTTCTGGTTGGTATATTTTCAATTAGGACTGGGTATGTCTTATTTTGCTCTCATCAACCATGGGCCAAATTAGGAATTTTACTACCCGTAACACTTGTTATCCTGATAGTGGAACGTTTCCTTTGATAAATCTGGCTGCTGTGGGCTATCTGGAAGGATGACTGAACGAGAAGCGAGATGATCTCTGTTCTGAAGGCTGTTCTGCTTTGACAGCCTGGGTCTTACTGGTGCTTTTCAGGGCGGTGTTGCTGTAGGTTAGAATAATCACACATCACAGCTTGACTGACTGAGAGTTTTTTCTGGCAGTAGCATCCCCGTGAAGAGGACCTGGGTACCCAGCTAGTGTCTGATTCCCAGAAACTTGTCTCAGGATCCCTGTGGGTCAACTCCTTATACTTGTCCACTTTCTCTCTTGGCGATGGTATGACCTTGGACCTCAGATGAACAAGATCTGTCAGGGCTTCTGATTCCTGACATGAAGCAGTGAGCTGAGAGGCTGGGGTAAAGCCCTTTGTAATCTGCCTCCAGGCTGCGTCACTGTGATTCACTCCTGTAGAGTAGAAGATACACAATCGGGGGAGGGCTGGGCACCAGAGATTAAGGTGGTGGTTCACAGGTGACAAGGTGGTGGGAGAACGTTGGGGTAGACAACAATGTAAAATATATATGTGGAATTAATATGTAAAAAATAAAAAAGAATTCAGGTCTTACCCCAGATAAGAATTTTCTGCCTCCTTTCCCCGTATTTGCAGTAAACTGAGCAAATGCAGTGGATGGGGTGTCAGCTCTATTGGATCATTGGCTCTAAGTTAAGAGACTTCTTTTTAAAAGCATTGTACCATTCTCTTTCTGCTGCTAGGAAGACCAAACAGTATCTAAAAAGTCTTTTTTATAGATGCTTGCAAAAAGTAGCCACCACAGTTCAATATGTTAGGATAAAAATGCAACTTGGGTGGTAAACTCATTGTCTAAGCTTTAAGAGGAAATTGTTGACCAACTGCTTTGTTAACATACATTGAAGATCACTAACTTTCTATCCTGGAGTGGCAGGGTACCCAGTATACCCGCCGCATTTTGATTTAGTCAGTTCCATATTTTGGAGTTAGGATCTTAAAATACTTCTACTGGATTATTTAGAAACTAGTTATTATTCAGAATTATTTAGATTATTTAGACTCTATTTAGAATCCAATTATTTAGAAATCCATAAAACCACCTTAAAACAAAAGGGAATTTTGTTTACATACTATTGGGAAGTCCAGAGGTAGTAATAGCCTCAGGCACATTTCTGGACCCAGCGTAACAGTGGAGGTTATCATGGATCTTTCTGATATTTTTTCATATCTCCCTACACCTCTGGATGGCCTTATTGAAAACTTTCCTCCATGGAGTGGGGTGCAACTAGCCAGCCTCTCATTTATGTCCGTTCCGCTCACTAGCACAAAAAGCAGAGCCCTTTCTCCCTCTTCTAGAGTTTAAACGTCGGTGTAGGATGGGTAGTTTGTTCTCTGTCTGACCCAGCTGAGCGTGCTGCTCAGCCCCTCCTAGCATGTGTGGGGTCTGCAGTCTTGGAAGGACTGTGGTTTGGAGGGGGCGTCTCCCCAACAGAAGGAGAAGTTGTGTTGAGCAGATTTTTGCCAAATATTTGCTAAATTGTCTTTATTTTTTACTTTTTAAAATGGAAGTTTTCCTCTCCTTAAAAATTACATCTTAGTATATTGTATAATGAGTTTTCTGTTAGCCTTTCACTTGCCAGTGCTGCACTATTTCAGTTTTATAGCACTCACAGTAAAAGAAAAATGAAATGTTCAGTTGTCTGGACAATGAAAATTGATAGTGATGTGATTGTTTTGGAATGTATGGGAAGTTTAAGCTGATATAAGATTCCGAGGAAAGCAGAAATTGCTCCTTGACAGTTAAGCCTGTCACTTTTTAAAATTAAACTATTGGGAATATGTGAGTGAACTTTATTATATTAAAAAGTACTAATGTAGTTGAATTTTACATATATAATTGCACAATTCTTGGGAAAAATTCACTTGGCAAAAACTTTAAGCTTGTGGGTTTTTAAGGAGGCATATAGTTGAAATCCTTCTAAAATTAATTACATTTTTTACTTTTTTGTACAGAAATCCATATAAGGCAACATGTTATTAGTGTGCATTTTGAATTATGTTTGTCGGTTGTAAATTGTAGCAGCCCTTCCTGTTTTCTAGAAAAGTTTTGAAGCAGATAGCCTGGCTTATTTAAGTTTTCTGTAAAAGCAGTAAATGACTCCCAGTGAGTTCTGATATGACTTTGTTTTTAAGTAAAACCATATGAATTGATACATTTGCTTTGGCTCCTTAAGAACTCTTTCTGTTTACATCCTAGATTTTAAATGTACACCAGCTTTAAATTTTGAAGAAATAAGTTGTTGTTATTACTTAACTGTTCGCAATTACTTTTGACCTTTCATTTGATAACAGGTGATTTCAAATTAGAGAAATCGAATGGGGAGATAAGTGAGTCTCCTGGACTTGGAAAAGGAGCATCCGCCTCGACTCGAATTATCACCAGGTTACGAAATCCAGAAAGCAAACTCAGTCAGCTCAAGAGCCAACAGGTGGCAGCTGCAGCCCATGAAGCTAATAAATTATTTAAGGAAGGCAAAGAGGTGTGTTCTTTCTGTTAAAAACAAAAACCTGTGACTGTGAAATCATTTTGTTTACCATACATGAAATACAGGGGTGGAAAGTGTGCAGAATTGTGAATTGTATTTTCTCTATTTTCCAGGGTGTAGGCGGTTCACAAGATTAAGTGACACATGTAGTCATACGTCTCAGATTTCAGTCCCTGCATAGAATTGCATAAATTGCTATATTCTTTCTTACTGTAGGGTTAATTTTATTGCCTATAAATCGAAAGAGGTGGGTGCACCTTTTTACATAAGGCAATGAGCGGGCTACTCCTGGGCTTTATTAAAGAGTTCAGCTGATTAGAATTCAGTTACAGCTGTGATCATTTCAGGTGCACTTGCAGCTGAAGGATGGCACTTACAAAGCCAGAGTGCAGTGCCTCGAACAGCTCACAGGCTGTCTCTGACTCTGAACATAAAGACTGAAGCTGGGACTCAGTACTTTTGTCCTGCAGCTAGCCATGTGACGGACCATGGCCACAGCGGTAGTTCCCAGATTGTAGAATTATTTGCGTGTCTCTATGTAAGAATATACAATACTTTTTCTTACCATCACAGGAATTGCTCTAACGCAGCGACTTCCAGGCTTTTTCACTCTGACCCTCAGTAAGACTGTTTAAACATTTAACACAGTACACACATTTAAACGTTCCCTGAAATGGTAGTTCGTTTGTGTGGAGAGCACTCTAGTGTTTTCTCTTGTAGTCTAAGCTAGTGTGTTAGAGTTCACTTATTCAAATTGATCTCTACTGATCACTATTGATCTCACAGTCTGTTAAAGGTTTGGGGCAACTATTTGAAAACACGTAATGTGTTCACAGGCTCTTACCCTACAATTGGAATGATAAATAGAAAAAAGATCAACCTTTTTTTAAGAATATGTTTTTTGGAGAATAGTACCTGGAATGTTCTCCTTTTCCCCTAGTTTATCTATTGTAAGCTTGAAATAATGGATGAATAATTTACACATAAAGTTTTATGTATATATCCAGATACATTAAAATGTTTACTGTTTGCCATCTGATAGGCACTTAATGTTAGTTTTCTTTCCTTTTGCAGTGTATCTTGGTTGCTTAATTATAAACAGTTAGCTTTAGCTTTTTGTTTTAAACTTCAAAATTCGAATCCTAAGGTGTATCTTAACTTATTTGAATTATATATTGAAAATTATATGTTGAAAAACAGTTGATTAGTCAAATTTACATCTTTGTAAGCATGAATAATCTGAGTCTTTCTGTTTTTCTGGTCAGGTTCTGGTAGTTAACTCTCAAGGAGAAATTTCACGATTGAGCACCAAAAAGGAAGTGGTCATGAAAGGAAATATTAACAATTATTTTAAGTTGGGTCAAGAAGGGAAGTATCGTGTCTACCACAATCAGTACTCCACCAATTCATTTGCTTTGAATAAGCACCAGCACAGAGAAGATCATGATAAGAGACGGCATCTTGCACATAAATTCTGTCTGACTCCAGCAGGAGAATTCAAATGGAATGGTTCTGTCCACGGGTCCAAAGTTCTTACCATATCTACTCTGAGACTGACTATCACCCAACTGGAAAACAATATCCCTTCATCTTTTCTTCACCCCAATTGGGCTTCCCACAGGTAAAGGAAGCTAAGACTCATTTATTATGTAAACATGCTTGATATTTACAAAATTAACTGCTGTAGGCATGCAATTAAAATTACCGGTGAATTAAATCAACTTACTTAAAACACTGAAGAGATTAGGAATATGAGTGTACTTCCAGGTGACTGAACCAACACTAGCGCCTGGAAGATTTCTGGGAAGCAGAATCTTTATCACTGGATCATATGGATAAATTTCTGAACTTTGTAGAAGGTTTAAGGAGTTGGATCAATTGACCTCTGAGATTTCTTGGTGTTCAAAATGTTTGATTCTGTGAGGTAGAAACTTCTAGTAGTGGCACATTTTTACCAACTTAACTCAGAAACATATGCCCTGGAGGATATAGTCATAAGTTATAATTCTTGTACTTTAATGAAGCAAAATAATTTTTCCTACTTTTTTCTTTTTGAAATATAGGGCAAATTGGATCAAAGCAGTTCAGATGTGTAGCAAACCCAGAGAATTTGCCTTGGCTTTAGCCATTTTGGAGTGTGCAGTGAAACCAGTTGTAATGCTGCCAATATGGCGGGAATCTTTAGGACATACAAGGTAAGTAAATTTTGAGCCTTGTGAGTGGTGTGCTAATAAAAAAGCTCCCTTTTGAAATACTAGTCTATTAATAATGAAGCATATGTATTTAAAAAGTGATAGTAAAAAATTGATTTTTTTTTTAATGGCCTCATTTCCTGTTATAAGATGTAAACATGAATAAACATTAATTCTTATGATTTTGAGTCGTAAGGAAGAGCAAAAGAGATCGGGTGTATGAAAATTAAACATTTTCTCAGTTAAAAACAATTTGCCTTAAGTAGAAAGAACACGTGACTTTTTTCAGTATCTGTTCTGGAATGTTCTGGGCTTTCTGCTAGGCATTTCGTTCATTGAGAGCTGAGTGTCCAAGGATCCTGCCACTCTTCTGTAGACCTAGAGTTGTGCACCTGCAGCAGGTGGTTAAGAAAAGATAAATTTAGTGACTTGAGTCTACTTTTGTAGCAATATGGATTTGTTCTTTCATTTTCATGTTCAAAAATTTTTTATTTTTATGTTCAAACTTGTAAAAAATGCTTGTAAAAAATGTAAATGATTCATCATGATGCCTAAGACTCATTCTACCTTCCCTCCTGAGTCCTCTTAGGACCTGCTCTGACTTAATTTTGTGCTTCTTTCTATAACAGTGTTTTAGCTCATGATGAAGAGGTTTTTTGTTTTTTATGAAAGTCATTATACTTACTGGACATTTTTCAGTTTCTTTTAGTGTTTTTCCCACATCTTATACTTGGTTTTCTTACCTCCCATCTTGACTGTAATTGCCACTACCAGTAGAGGCCTCCACAAGTGTAATGACCTGAATTCTTCCTTGGGCAGAGAAAGGACTGTAGGCACTACAACTGTAGTTGAGGCGCTACAAACTGTACACCCCAGAAGAGGAGCACCAAATGTGTAGCATATTTCTATCTACTTACCGCTGTCTTCCATTGTGGTAGAGAGAACAAGGAGAGGCAGAAGTAGTCATAAAGCAATATTGGGCACTGGTGTTCCGTCTTGCATTTCCCGCCAGGCTTGTCCAATTCTCCTCTGTTCACACTCCCCTTATGTTAAGTGATAGCTCTGAAAACTGTCTGGTGAACGAGGCAACTATCTCTCTGGTGATTCACGTCATTGCTTTGTAAAGTAAAACTAAGCTAGCTATTGCTAAATAAAACTGTAGTCTTTGAACAAAACTTACTAAACCAAACCTTTTATAAATGTGTTTCCAAATAATTTTCCAGTTTTTTTTAAAACCAAGGTTTTTTTTTCCTTCCTGGTTTGTGATTTGGACTAGTCTTCTAGACATGTTTCTTTTACATAAAACTGTATGGTGGCGTGTGTCTGTAATCCCAGTGCTGGGAGGCTGAGGCCAGGGATCCCTTGAGTACACATGTTCAAGACTACCCCAGGCAACAACACAGTGAGACCTAGTCGCTAAAAAATAGCCAAACATGGTGGTGCACACCTGTAATCACAGCTACCTGGAGGCTGAAGCTAGGGATCAATGAGTCTGAGGGTTTGAGACTACTCCAGGCAACATAGCAAGACCTAGATTCTAAAAAGAAAATCAAAACAACTGTATTATGAATGTGTAAATATGACACACTTGGAAGTATATATAGAATTACTCTTTTTAATAAGATGAGATGGAGTAATAGTATGAGTATGAGATGGCACACTGAATGTTTTAAAACTTATGATTCCTGGAAAATTAGATATTAATAATAGGACTTTCATTTTTGGTAGTATTTGGTCACATATTTCTAGATGACTTTTATAACCAGTCCTAAGGAAATACTTAGAAAATCTCCCAAGTGTTTTATTCATGAAATACTTGTTTCTTGTGATATTCAGCAATAAAGTTTTGAGAGCCATCTAAATATCTTCATAGTTGCAGAGTATTTATAATATAATAGTAGCTAGAATCATCTTTGAGAAAATTGCAAAGTCTTTGTTGAAAATGAGAAAAGAAATATCTAAAGAAATGGAAACGTCTCAGGTTCATGTACAAGAAGTCTGTCTTGGTCGGGCATGGTGGCACATTCCTGTAGCTGGCAACCTAGGAAGCCACAGTTGGGGCCAGGGATTGCAGTTCGAGTCCCACCAGGGCACATAGCGAGACCTAGTTCCAAAAAAATAGCTGGGCGTGGTGGCGCACACCTGTAATCCAAGCTAACTGGGAAGCTGAGGCTGGGAATTGCTTGAGTCGGTGGCACCCCGGGCAACGTGAGCCTGTAGTTCCACAGGCAAAAATAGCGAGATCTAATCTCCAAAAAAAAAAGTCTGTCTTGACAATGTCAGTCTTGACAATGTCGGTTTTCCTGATGTTAATATATAAATTAATTTTAATAACATTGATAATTATAGTTGGACTTTCTGCAAAACTTGACAAAATAAACACTATATAAGGAAAGGGATCAGTAAAAGAAAAGATGAATTTGAAGGATAAGGTGAAAGGACTTGCCCTATCAGTAACAAAACTAGCTTGGTAAATATAGTAAATACTGTGATGTAGATGCAAAGATAAGCATACAAATGAGTGATTGTGAATAAGTAGCCCAGAAAGAGACCAGCTAGCTCATGTATGGGGAAAAAAGATAGAAGTAGCATTAGAAACAACAAATTATAACCCTGGAGTGAAATGTTTCTTCTTTTCTCCTTCCTTCTCTTTACTACTTTTCCTTTCCTTCTTTGTCTCACACGCTTTCCTTCTTGGTCTCTAACCTCCTCTATACTTCCCTCCTTTTCTCTTGGTAATTTTCTTTCCTTACTGATCCATCCAGCGGCTCCCAAAACATAGGTATAGTGGGCATTATTTCTTTGTTTTATATGCATGTCATCTGGCCAGTTAGACTGCGTGTGCCTGTCCACATGCACTACAAATGACTTTCCTTTTTTTAATGCATAATCTGTGATAGTTGCACAGCTCTTATATTATACATTACTATAGTGAGTGGTAACAAAATGAGCACTTGTGAATCCACCGTTTAAGAATATGGACGTTTTCATTATTGCATCAACTTTGCGTTCCCTTCTTTCACTATGTGGTTTTATCACAGATGTATGTGCTAGTAAACAGTGAGTTGTTTTTTGTTGTTTTAAATTTTATAATTTAAACCAAGTTGAAATTAATTTTTTATTACTTTATTATGCAATAATAAAAAGGGATTAATTTTGTGTATACAAAATAGTCAAAAATGTCTACAATCTGGTAAGGAAAAAGCTCAAACAAGTAGCAAAAACACACAAAGATAAAAATATAATTCATAGATGAGACACAGTAGCGAAACCTGAAAAGATGTTTGACTCCCTGATAAGGTGGGGAAAATGCATATGAAATCTAGGATGGAGACTGTTCATTCTCATCCATCAGACTGGCAGATAAAAGTTGGAAGAGATTCCTGATACAGTGCTGTTGAAAGAGGAGTGAGTGTAATGGCTACTGCCATCACTTTAGGGAACAATTTGGTAAAATCAAAGTAGAAAATGTGGTTTTACTCCTAATTAACTACCTTATGAAGACAAATACAGAAAAACATTCCTTATAAGATGTTCTAGTGGTGAAATTTGTTGTAACAACCCTTAAATGCCCATAACCTGCATCTTAAAGTGATTCTGTAATAGACTATATGACAGTGAAAATCAGATGAGGGCAGAAATCCAGTAAGATTGAATCTTACAAGTGTGAGACAGTGACTACAATTTCTTTCCTAAAACATACATGTAGTATGATTCTTTTTCTATGATGTTATGCTAATATAATCCTATGCTATTACATAGAGGTGTAGCCATTTGTGTTAAAAGCTTAAAGGAAATGTAAGGACTGTACATTTGAAACGTTAATAGCTGGCCATGGTGGTGTGTGGCTTTTAATCCCAAGCCTAGGACCGGAGGCTGAGACTGGGAATCGCTTGAGTCCGTGGGTTCAAGACCTGCCCGGGCCAACATAGCGAGACCTAGTCTCAAAAAATAGCTGGGTGTGATGGTGCACGCTTGTAATCCCAGCTACCTGGGAGGCTGAGGCTGGGGAATCACTTGAGTTCAGGGTACCCGGGCAACATAGCAAGACCTAGCCTCAAAAAAAAAAAAAAATTTATAAATAACAAATGCACAAACAAATATAGAAAATTAGGAAAAAAAAATTGAATCCCGTGTGCATGAGAACTCTGCTTTGAAATTTGTGCAACTAAGAAGTTCACAGGGCATATTGGTAGCCATCACTGTTTACCTTAGAAATTAACTGAATTAACTAGGCATCACCTTACGCAGTCAACCTAAAGAAAGGAAATACCAAGAAATATTAACTATTTGAAGAAATGGAATATCTTAGATACTATTTAATTTACAAACCTTTAATGAGATACCCAGAAAGGGGGAGGCCGTAGAGGGGAGGAGAAAACACGAACACTGTCATGAATAAAAGCAGAGGTGTACTAACCAATATTTCTGATTCTCTGATACTGGGAAATGCAAACCCTCACGGGATCCTCTCATTCAGTATCCAGACATCTTGCATTCTTCAGAGAAAGGCTTCCACATTCTTAATGTTGACTGGGTAGAGTACTGGGGAGGCCCATGAAACTGGAGGATACTGGCCATGTTCCTTCCTCAGGCAAGGAAGGAAATTCTGGATCAACATAAAGAATGCCTTCTAAGCAAGGGGGCTGGGCAAGACGATGGCTCCAGGAGGAGGTTCTTAAAATTTCAGAAAACAGTTCTGTTTAAACAGAACTCTTTCATAAAGTAGGAGGAGGGAATCTTGCTGGTTGTTTTCTATTAGCGTAAAACAATTATAAAACTTGTTAGATAAAAAATATTAAGTAGATGAATAGGAAATTTTAACCCTGTTTCTCATTAATATTTGTTATTGATTAATAATTGATGGCAAAATGGTATAGATTCAAAAAATTTTAATATTAGCAAATGTATTCACAAGTAAATTAATATAATAATAAATTGGTCTCCTCTGGTATGGAAGACCTGTCCATTCTTAGGAGATTACTAGTAGCTTGCTGTTTTAGGAGTGAAGAAAATTTAGATCATCGTATTAAATGCTAAAGAAGTGTTTGTTAAGGTGTAGTTCGTTATTACACCTGAATGAAGTAGTTAATAGGACTAGATGAATGATTGTCATGTGTGTGTCACAAAGATGTATTTCAAAACAAACCACGTTTTTTGGTGAAACTCAAAAGCGTTCCCATTAACATTAAGGTGGGAACATATAAAGATGCCCACTGTCATTGCTGTCTTTTAACTTTGAGACTATGGGCAGTGCAGTTTGCCAAGAGAAATAAAACACACACACACACACACACCAGGAAATAGAAGCACACAGTATACAGTTGATTTAATTGTATACTATTTATTGGTTTGATTGTGGACCCAAGAAAATTGACTGGAGAAATTTAGAAACAATTTGAAAGTGAAATAAGCCGATTGCCATGCTGAACTCTAGGTTTTATGTCTACAAATTGTAACCATGGAAAAAAATGTAATGAGAGTCCTAGTTAAAATCCTAAGTTGAGTAAACACATCTAATCTTGCTCTCTGCTGGACTCCACGAAAACTATGGCAAACGAAGTTTTTTGAAGCATAAACCACAGGGGCAAGGGGAACAACAGAGAACACAGTACCAGTAACACTGTAAGCAGGTGGGGCCATGGGCTCTCCCCCAGCCAAGACTCCCAGATCAGTGAGGAGAACTGCAGGTTGCCCCAGCGACACCTCAGATGGCTCAGAAACAGCAGGTGCAGAGCAGGACCTCTGTCCTGCCACATCACTGAGCTTGTCAAGCCCAGCAACTTCCCAGCCTTGCTCGTGATCTCTCCCTCCGTTTTACCAGAGAATCTTTTGTAAACTTGGGAACAAGTTTATTTTTCCTGGGAACCTTCTTTTGGTAGTGCAGTATGCCTCTCTTGCCTCTGCGGCTGGTTTTATTCTCTCTACTGAGTTTTTAAAAGCCAAGGTTTATAATGCTTGGGATACGTGCTTTGGTGATAGAACTATAAAGGAAAACAAGGGAATGCTAGCAACTCTCTGGAGTTTAGGACACCCTAGCTTCAGATGTGACTATTAAAACAGTTCTAGTTCTTAATTTGGTGGCATTCTTTTATTTTTTCAAAAATTGAAATGAAAGAAAAGAGTCCAGCAGTAATAAATCTTGGGTGATTGGGAATATGTTTAACAAGAAATACGCTGGACCATGTAAAGAACTTAAAATTTTACTTAATGACGGGGAAGATCAAAAGACATATGCTTTGATATGTGTATTATATTTCCTAAAAATGCCGTGCCTTTTAATAATAGGTATATTAATATATCAACATTAATGTTCATTTGCTTTGTGACTAACATTTTTCTCTCCTTTGGGGCACTAGGAGGCTTGACTCAAATGAGCTAATACTTCATCTAGAAGTTTATTATGCAGGGAAAGAGAAATAAATGGTAGGAAGGGAAAGGCACAAGGTATTAGAATGTATTTTGAAGCTACAATAATCTGAATAATTTGTTCTACAGAAGTGGAACAGTGGAATAAAGCAGAGAGTTCAGAAATGGACTTCAGCATGTGGGATTCTCACTACAATAGCAATGCTTGTCAGGGGAAGAAAGAGGGCATTTTGGGGAACATATTACCTACATCCCTACCTCAGCAGAAACATTTGATAACTGAAGATTTTAAGAAAGAACAGACTCTTAAAAACAATAATGCATTTTCAATAAGAAAAGCTTGGATTAATATATGTTTTTGTTGTGATACTTTCTTTTTAAACAGATATAAAACCCAGATGCCATTGAGGAAAGGAGTGGATATATGTATTTAAAATTCTGAGTGGAAAAATAATACTATAATCAAACTCAAAAGACAGATGGCAAACTGAGGAAAAATATTTGCATCACAAATGGAAAATTTCCTTAACTGACAAAGACCTTTTTATAAGTGAAAAAGGACTATTAGTCCAGTACAGACAAGACAAAGGATTTGAACAGGCATTTTGCAGAAAAATAAATATGAAAGGCCAGTAGACATAAAAAGGATATGGTTATTCTCATAATTAAAGAAATGTAAATCAAAACAGTGGGGTAGTATTTCTTATCTCAACTGGGCTATTAATGTAGAAGTTTGATGTTAACTGAGTGAAGGTGTGGGAAAGCAGGGTGGCAGTATAATTGATGGGGGTGAGAAGTGTATGATTTAAAGAGCAGTTTGGCACTGTCAGGTTTTTAAATGCAAAGACAAACTTTGGACTCAGCTATCCCTCCACTGGGGAAAATAAGGAGGGGCTTCTAAGTCACCAGGAAAAGCATAAAACATTATTTATTGTTGCTTTGTAATAACATACAAGACCCTGAGTGTCACATGGAAACTGGGTTGAAGCTCAGTCCATACTCCTGGTCCATCTTTTAATTAAACCTTGGAGAGATGGAAGGAACACGTACACCCATTGCACCTGCCAGTGTGGGGTACCAGCCTACTAGGGCGACAGTCATCTGGGGCCACAAAGCTGCAAGAGTAGCCAAGGTTTCTGCCCAACCGAATGGAGTTCACTGTTTGGCACTCATTGTTTTTGCTGCCTTTTCCCAGAAGGTTGTCTTGGTAGCAGTGAAATTGATGGAATTTCTCAGGGAAAGCGAACATCACAGATTAACCGCATGACTATTTTACCTGAAACCACCAACAAAGGGAGGATTAGTGTTTGGTGATGGGAATGTTTCCTATATGAACAAGGGTTGAACATGCAGCCCAGAGGAAACCTGGAGTGTCACTGCACTGGTGGTGTCTCTGTTCCAGCCACTGCCAAGGAAGGTGGCTTAGGTACTGTGCCAGGCCTGTCCTTTCAAGGGACTTTATTTAAAGCTGAGCCCAACTTTCTCATCTCTGTTGAGAAATACTACTCCGTCTTGGCTCAGTCACACCCTCCTCGGTCAGGTTATCCCCCGCGCTATTCTCCAGAGCTTGCCTCACTCCCTGAGCCATGGTTAAGTTCAAGGCGTTGGAGCCAGTATTGACCCCAATGCGAATCCACTGCTTTTCCCCTCCTCCCCCCAGGAGAGCCTTGTCAGGAATGACTACTCCACTGTTACTTGCAGTTATATTCCTGGCCTGGGAGAGACTAGATTCTGGATCCTGTAGTTACAGGGACACAGAGCCTTTTTGGAAGTAGAGGTAGATAAATTGGGAGTTTTGGGTGGAGGATAAAGACTAAAGATGAAACCCACCTCACATTCTTTTTAGCACTTCTCCCTCTACCAAGTTGACTAAAGATCTCTTTAATTCTTTCCATATAGCTGTGTGTGCAAAATTGGCTATATCTTGGTGTAGGGTATGATCAAAAACAATTCTTCAGCCATGAACGCCTTTCTTTGTAGCTTTAGGTTAATGTCCGTATTGGTGGAAACGAATAAAAATCTACTCACCTTAATTTAGAGCCTCATCACAGACCTGCCTCTCTCGCCACTGGCAGATGCACTGTTATCTTTTCTTGCTTAATGACTGACACCTAGTGTAGTGTAGTCTTTCCTCCCCAGCCCTTCCCCTCACCCCAGACTGTGAGCTCCGTGGCCCCCTTTCTCTGTGAATGTTAGAAGCCTGCATTCTGTCAGTGAGTCACGTGGGTGCTTTAAAATCACCAGGGCTGGACAGAAAGAATCAGAAATATTGGTTGATAAAATGAAAGTTTTGGGATTTGATGGTCCTTTTTGCAAGGAAAGATTTAAGGTATTCTTTAATTGGGAAGGAGTTCAATAAATTATATTATGTCCTTTAAAGGTACATTGTTTAGAAGCCGGGCATGGTGGCGCATGCCTGTAAGCTTTAGCCTATGAAGCGGCTGGGGTTAGGGATCACGGTTCTAGTTCCACTTGGGGCAACATAGTGAGACCTAGTTCCAAAAAATAGCTGGGCGTGGTGGCGCACACCTGTAATCCCAGCTACCTAGGAAGCTGAGGCTGGGGATTGCTTGAGTCTGTGGTACCTCAGGCAACAGAAGCCTACAGTTCCACGGGCAAAAATAGCGAGACCTAGTCTCAAAAAAAAAAAAAAAGGGGGTACATTGTTTAATTCTTTAAAATCATCTGTATATACTGATATGGAAAGATCTAGTATAGTTATCCATTGATTTAAAAACTAACCTTGTGTTTGTGATATAACATCTCTTACATAGAAATACAGTGTTAGTGTTTGCAGGAAATGTTTCGAAATAAGTTGTGAAGTGGAATTGTACATCTTCTTTTATTTGTGAGTTGGGATAGTCTGGGTTGTAGGACCGATAGCTAACCATTCTTTGCTTTTGTTTCCTCATGTTCGCTTACTGTATTTTTATCTTTTTTTTTTTTTTTTTGGTTTTTGTCACTTAAATGTAATTCTGTCTTTTCTTATATTCTTAGATTGCACAGGATGACATCTATTGAAAGAGAAGAAAAGGAGAAAGTCAAAAAAAAGGAGAAAAAACAAGAAGAGGAAGAAACAATGCAACAAGCCACATGGGTAAAATACACATTTCCAGTTAAACATCAGGTAATATTTTATTATGATTTTTTTAAATCATAGCTATTACTGAGACTTTACTCTGCACCTTTAACTATTTTAATATTCTCTTTTACTTTAGACACCATTGCTTAATAATTGAAATTGATTCATAAATTTAATGTTTGCCTACTGTTGAACTTGTTCGGTAAGAATGTATAAAGCAACATGTGCATTTTTTAATAAAAGTGTTTTCATTTACATCAGGTGTGGAAACAGAAAGGAGAAGAATACAGAGTAACAGGATATGGTGGTTGGAGCTGGATTAGTAAAACTCATGTATATAGGTTTGTTCCTAAATTGCCAGGCAATACTAATGTGAATTACAGGAAGTCATTAGAAGGAGGTAAGTAATTGAAGTTCTTTTTAACAGCATAATAATTTTGATCTGTATTAGTTTTTAAACATTTATTATATGTTGATTGTATTTTAGCTTAAGTATTTTCCTTAAATTTTTAATAGAACATGCAAAATCATTAATGTCATTTACTAGCTATAAACTCAATAGGTTTTAGTAAAAGAAACCTAGCAGAACTTATTTAACAGAAGAAGAGTTCAGCCACCTTTTCTTCTAAAATCTTAAATTTCATGCTACTTGACTTCTGAAGTAGTCACATACCTGGTAACCTCATCACTGTCACACTAACAGGATTAAAAAGGACATGATAGAGGCTTCCTTAACTGTCACATAAATGAGGTATCAGCTCAATGCTGTGGCTCATATTTTGGTATTTGGACTTAATAAATGCTAGGCATGAACTGCCCTTTGAAGAGATCGTGTACTTGAAACTCACATTACATGAGCAGATTATCTCTTGAAGATGTTAAGAGATAGAATCCTGGCTCCCTTTACCTTTTGGTACTCCACCATGCAGCCTCTTTGTAGATTTTTAAAAGCGGTTCTGTTCCCTGCACAATGTAATTCACTAGTTTGTGGTGTGGTGTTCCTTTCCCATGAAACATTTGCTGTAGTGCCAAGTAAGCACTATGTGCGTGGCCCGCCTAACTGATCTGGCTTCCTTGAGAATGTCTGCTGACAGTTTCATTGGTAAATTTTGTAAATGTCAGTGTGGGAAAGTTATTGGATTGCCTTTTAACAGGAAATTAGAACTTTTATAAGGCTCAAGCATTTTATAGGAACTAAGAATTTCTTACACATGGTAGATTATCTATAGATGCTTATAAAGTTTAAATAGAGGTGATTCTATTTTAATCTGATTATGTGCGAGCTAAATGTCCATTATAGTAAATTCCACAAGATGATTGTAATATTTCATTTCCCAAGAGCTTTTGTTAAATTGTGTCTGACCTGGTTTGTCCTGTGTAGTGATATGCAAAGTGCTTGGACTTTTACAGATTTGTTTTGCATCTGCTCTACTTAGCACAGGGCTTTCCAAATGCTGGGCTGTTCTTCTGTCCTCTCTCAAGTCACACTTCAGGCATCGATTTCTGTTGTAGGTAGTTAGGAAGAAGAAAGTGGCAGTGCCCGTTGTTGGCATGACTTGACTAGAGAGAAGGGATTCTCAAAGTCAGAGCAGCACTAGTGTCCAGGGTAGAGTTGTGGAGCCATCGATCTTGTCATCATGGTAAATCCAGCCTGATCATTGACGGAGGCACAGGTGGGTTTAAAAGCAGAGAGAGGCGCAGTTCTGGGAACACTTAGCATCACAAGACCAGAGTGTTGAACTTGTGTGCCTGCTAACTGTTGCTGATCCAACCTCTCTTCGGATGCTATGTGCATTTGGCTTGCACACTAATTTACAAACTTCAACAAAGGGCATGTGTCAGTATTATTTATGTCAGGCAGACCTTTAATAATGGAGGGACCAAACATTTTATAGTTGACTATTCTAAATTATCAGAGTTCTTAGAGGTTATAAATGGTTATACGGCTAACCACTCTCAAACTTCTTTGGGCAACTTGAAATATATATTGCAAAATACATATATTAATAATATATATTGCAAGCAAAGCGTGGTGGCACGCACCTGTAATCCCAGCCATGGGAGACTGAGGCTAGGGATCATTTGAGTCTACGGGTTTGAGACTACACTGGGCAACATAGCGAGAGCTAGTCTCTTTAAAAAAAATAAATAAAGTATGTATATATGTATCTATATAGATATCTATATATATATAGATATCTATATATTTCCTTATCCATTAATTGGTTGATCTATATAAATAGATAGATATTTATATCTATATGTATATATACACACACACTACTCAGTTATTCTGCAATAAGTAAGAAAAGCACTAATACACTTTAGATTTTTATCCTTTTGTACCTGTGGGATCCAGACACATTCTGTTCATCCTATTCTATGATTGCTTTCTTCTCTCATCAGTATCCTGCTGGTTCGACAGATACCAAGTGTGTTTTCTGTGCATTTCCATTCCCTTAGCTGTCTTTCTAGAAAGAATTATTCATTTCAACAAAATATAATACACCCTGCACAATCCTTGATATATTTGGGTTCGGTAAAGAAAAAAAGAGAGGCCATTTAGCCTAAGAGGATTTGGCTAGCTAGCAGTTCTGTTTTATGAGTTTAATTTTATTTTCTTATGAGACTTTTGAGTTGTCATGAAATTAAAAGAGGACAGAAAATGAACTTTTATATAACTATCCTTCAGCTTTAGCAGTTAGCAAATTCTTTCATAATCATTTAAGTTCCCACTGACCTTTTTTTTTCCCCTGGAGCCGTCCCCTTCCCCTTTTATTTAATGTAAGTCCTAGAAATCTCTTTTTTTGCCAAAGTTTCTTTTGCAAACAAACTTAGTCCCCTACCATCATCACACTCACCAACTTGTATTAAACAAACTGCCTGTTGGATTCTCAGTTCATATCTACCTGCCCATTTGTTTCACAGATGCCTTTTTATTGTTGGCAGCAGATTGGGTCAAAACAGGAACCAGGCCACACACTGCCTTAGTCACCTTAGTCACTGCCTTAGTCACATCTCTCATATTGTGGTGAACTTAAGTGTTCTTAACCTGTAGTCCATGGACAGGTTCGTGGCTGTTTGAGAATCCATTGAAATTGATTCCAGACGTTTATGTGCTGCTTTTCTGGAGAGGGCATCGTAGCATTTATCCAGTGTAACATGGTTGCATTACCCAAAGTCTGTTAGGAACCACTGATACAGATTTACCAGAATCAATGAATAGGCTGAATAGTCTCATATGAGAAGGCTTCTGAAGTACATCTAAAATACAGTCATTCAACCAGGCATGGTGGTGCATGCCTGTAAGCGGCAGCCTAGGAAGCCTCGGCCTGGGCCAGGGATTGCGGTTTGAGTCCCAATCAGGGCAACGTGAGTCTGTGGTTCCTCAGGCAAAAATAGTGAGACCTAGTCTCAAAAAAAATAAAATGCAATAAAATTTAAAAATACAGTCATTCTGGCCCGGGCATAGTGATATATGCCTGTGACAGCCTAGGAAGCCACGGTGGGGACCAGGGGTCATGGTTCGAGTCCCAATCAGGGCAACGTAGCGAGACCTAGTTCCAAAAAAATATAGCTGGGCCTGGTGGTGTGCACCTGTAATTCCAACTACCTGGGAAACTGAGGCTGGGAATTACTTGAGTCCATGGTACCCCAGGCAACATGAGCCTATGGTTCCATGGGCAAAAATAGCAAGACCTAGTCTCAAAAAGGAAAAAAAAAAGTCATTGCTTTTATCCTTTAAATCAACCTAGTGTGTAAGAAAGTATATAGCATCTCTAACTTTTGTTTTTATTTTGTTTGTTTTTTTACCGCCATGCACCGTTTCTATTTTTAACAAAAAATGAAGTAGACCAAGACTTGATAATTTTCACAAAAGTGGATACATTAAATTGTTGATATTCAAGAAGCCTAAAATCACTATGTACTTGGTTCTTTCTAGCCAAAAATAATATGGATGAAAATATGGATGAATCGGATAGAAGGAAAAGTCCACGAAGTCCAAAAAAAATAAAAACAGAGCCTGATTCTGAGAAAAGTGAGGTAAAAGAGTCAGAATCTGCAAAAGGAGCAGACCAAAGTGAAATGGACATTTCCAAGATTACTGAGAAGAAGGACCAAGGTAAGGAGAGCCAGTTGTGGAGGGCAGCCTGGGGGTGATAAGAACACACGGAATCTGGTGCTAGCAGGCAAGGTACTGTGTTGTCTTTATTGAAACAACATTCATACGCCATAGAACTTAGCCATTTAAAGTGGAGGGTCTCGCCGGGCACGGTGGCTCGTGCTTGTAAGCTTCAGCCTATAAAGTGGCCGGGGCTAGGGATCGCGGTTCGAGTCCCACCTGGGGCCCATAGCAAGACCTAGTTCCAAAAAAAAAATAGCTGGGCGTGGTGGCATGCAACTGTAATCCCAGCTACCTGGGAAGCTGAGGCTGGGGATTGCTTGAGTCTGTGGTACCCTGGGCAACGAGAGCCTGCGGTTCCACGGGCAAAAAAGTAGCAAGACCTAGTCTCAACAAAAAAATAAATAAATAAAGTGGAGGGTCTCATATTTTCAGTATATTTACAGAATTGTTCAACTATTTAAGCTTTTTCATCCCAGAAGAAACCACATGCACATCAGCAGTCGGCCACCACCTGACACCCTCTCACCCCCAAACACACCCCGGACACACCAGTCTCCTTTCTGTCTCTGCATTTGCCTACTTGGGACATTGTGTATCCATGGAGTCACAGACATGTGGCTGTCTTATCACACATAATATTTCAAGGCTCATCCATACTGTAATGTGTGTCTTCATTCCTTTTTATTTCTAAGTGATAATCCAATCTATAGTTGTGCCACATTTCCCTTATCACATTCATTGGTTCATGAGCATTTGGATTGGTTCTACTCTTTGCCTGTCTTGAATGATATTGATGTAAATCTTTATACATAGGCAGACATTTATACATAGGTGGACATTTGTGAACATATCTCTTGTTTAATTCTAGAAGTGGAATTGCTAGGTCATGAGATAACTACATTCAAGTTTTTGAGGAGCTTACATGACTTTTTGTGGGGAGAAAACATCTAACTAGATAATACATGATCTTTAGTATATTTTTATAAGTAAACTTCTGTTGAACATGTCACTCCAACACGAATTAGGGGATTATGGACTGGTAAACTCAATACTGTGTCTTTAACCAGTCATGTGTCCAGGTTGCAACTTAGAAATGCAGGTCTTAAGACCGGGCATGGTGGTGCATGCCTGTAAGCGGCAGCCTAGGAAGCTGCGGCCGGGGCCAGAGATCGTGGTTTGAGTCCCACCAGGGGCATGTGGCGAGACCTAGTTCCAAAAAAATATAGCTGGGCATGGTGACACGTGCCTGTAATCCCAGCCACCTGGGATGGGAAGCTGTGGCTGGGGATTGCTTGAGTCTGTGGTACCCAGGGCAACATGAGCCTGTGGTTCCATAGGCAAAAATAACAAGGCCTAGTCTCAAAAAAAAAAAGAAAGAAATTATGAAGTATTTGATGTAAAATCTTATGTAATGGTACTGGTATATATAATAACTCACAAACATGGATAATCTTTCACTGTGGGATTGGTTGTTTTAGTTAGGAAGAATATTTAAGCATTGAGAATATATATGTATATTCTTTCATTAAGTTTCACCTTGTCCATTGACCCATTTTAATCATATATCAGGAATTTTGAAATTCATAGTTAAGCTCTTGAATGAGAATTGAATAAAATTTGTGGTTTTTTAAATTAAAAATATTACCATGGATTCCACATTTCAGACTGAAAATTACACTTACATAAATGTCTTTGTTTCACAGATGTAAAAGAAGTTTTAGATTCTGACAATGATAAGTCCTGTAAGGAAGAACCAATGGAAATAGAGGATGATATGAAAATGGAGTCACATATAAATTGTCAGGAAAGTTCTCAAGTAGATGTGGTGAATGTCAGTGAGGGTTTTCATCTAAGGACTAGTTATAAAAAGAAAATCAAGTCATCCAAATTAGATGGACTTCTTGAAAGGAGAATTAAACAATTTACACTGGAAGAAAAACAGCGCCTTGAGAAAATGAAGCTGGAGGGTGGAATTAAGAGTTTAGGAAAGACCTCTACAAGTTCCTCGAAAAGTCTGTCAGAGTCACCAGGAATATCGAAAGCAAAAGAAGAGTGTCAGAGTGACTTGCTTGGACAAGAACCAAGCCCTAACACCAGTAATGTTAAGTCTGAGGACTTGACTCAGGCCTGTTTACAGAGTGATTCCTCAGTCCTTGAAATCAGTGATCCTGATCATTCAACAGACAAACTTTATCCAAAAGATCAAATGTTTGATGACATCTCCATTCAGAGCCCAGAGACAAACTGTCAGAAACAGAATTCTGTTGCAAGTGGCCTAGATGAGAATCTCTGTAAATCTACTAGTCAAGACCAGGAACCCAGTAAGGTTAAAACAAAGGGAAGTGATTTCCACACTGATGACGCTAAACTAACCAGTGCCGATGAACTTGGTACTTTGATCTATAAGAGCAAAAAACCACTCATACAGGAGGATAATGATACCATTGTTTCTCCTTCCCAGAGCCCTTTCCTTCCCTCAGTTCCTAAAAGTACTGATGATGGAGATAGCACATCTCTATCAAAAGCCATGGACTTTGAAGGAAAACTGGGATGTGACCCTGAATATAATAGCACTTTGGAAAATAGTTCTGATACTATGTCTATTCAGGACAGTAGTGGTGAAGAAGATATGATTGTTCAGAATAGCAATGAAAGTATTTCTAAACCATTCATAACTCAGGAACAAAGTACTGAAGGCTTGGAACCAGTAAAGCATGAGTTTAGTCCAGATAAGTCCTCTGGAAACTGTGATGACAGACTGCAGGGTAAGGTAGCTGAAGCGAATGGTAAAAAACCAAGTCAAGAACAGAAATCAGAGGAGAGAACTGTTAATAAATGTATTGATCAAGTAAATTTAAAAAGTATCACTGACAAAAAGAATAATGAAAATCGAGAGTCTGAAAGAAAAGGCCAGAAAGCAAGTTCCTTTCAAATAAATGGAAAAGATAGTAAATCTAAAGTCTATTTGAAAGGGGAATGCTTGAAAGAAATACCTGAGAGTAAAGTAGTAAGTGGTGATATTGACTCAAAGCTTAATAATGTAAATAAAGTAGGCCCTGAAAGTGATATTAAGTCTTTGACTAATAAAGAGTCTCCTGTAAAGCCATTTATGAATGGTGATGTCATCATGGAAGATTTTAATGAGAAGAACAACATGGAGGCAAAATCCTGTTTATTGAGATCTCCGGATGCTGAAGGTGACTGTCAGGACAACCTGAATCTCCTGTCATCGGCCAGAGAGCCTGCGCATGTCCCAGCCACCACACCTCCACCAGCCTGTTCGGAAAGTAGCACAATCAATCAGATAGAAGACATGGAAGTCGAAACCTCAGAAGTTAAGAAGGTTGCTTCATCACCTGTTCCTTCTGGAGAGGAATCTAACCTCAGTAACGATTTTACTGATGAAAATGGTCTGCTTACCAACAAAGATGAAAGTGTCAATGGAGAAGCTAAAAGAAAAACAGTCATCACAGAAGTTACCACTTTGACATCCACCGTGGCCACAGAATCAAAGACCGTAATCAAGGTTGCAAAAGGCGATAAGCAAACTGTAGTCTCTTCCACAGAAAACTGTGCCAAGTCCACTGTCACAACCACCACTACAACAGTAACCAAGCTTTCCACACCCTCCACAGACAGCAGTGTAGACATCATCTCCGTGAAGGAGCAGAGCAAAACCGTGGTCACCACAACGGTGACAGACTCACTGACCACTGCAGGAGGCACTCTGGTAACATCAATGACTGTGAGCAAAGAATATTCCACAAAAGACAAAGTGAAACTCATGAAATTTTCGAGGCCCAAGAAGGCTCGTTCAGGTACAGCTCTGCCATCGTATAGAAAGTTTATCACCAAGAGCAGCAAGAAGAGCATTTTTGTTTTGCCTAACGATGACCTAAAAAAGTTGGCCAGAAAAGGAGGAATCCGTGAAGTCCCTTATTTTAATTACAATGCAAAACCTGCCTTGGATATATGGCCATACCCTTCTCCTAGACCAACCTTTGGTATCACTTGGAGGTATGTACTTTAAAGTGGCTTTGGGGAAGGGAGCTTTTAAAAGAATGTTCTAATAAGATCTCATTTTGTTTTAAAATGAGATAATAGAGATAAGCTAGGGAAGCAAATATTTGCTGATGGAAATAATGGAAATTAAGATAAAGTTTTGAACTTGGCCAGCTGGTAGGTACTAAACTTTACTTAGGGGAAAATGTCTAAAGATGGAGAATATAAGGGGATCCTTTAAAATGAGATGCAGTTTTACTTTCCACAAGACAAAAGAAACATGTCAAGCATGGTTATTTTGTGGCCTAACTTTCCAAGTTTTTGCCATGCATTTGCTCTGGGAATGAGATGATCATAGAATTGAATAATCACCAATTTCATGTAATGTTTATATTTTATTTCTTTTGGACAATTCATGAAAACTTAAGACATAGGAAACATGCCTATAAATCACACACAGTTCATCATGATGTGGAAATCTTCCTAATGTAATTTATTTGCATGAGAAGTAATTGTTCCGGATCTGTTACTTTTGCAAGAAAAGGTAGTCTCTGAGATGCTTTTAAAACCCAGAAATAGCCTTAATTAAAATTTTTCTGGGCATTAAGCTTGGGGGATGAATCATAAATACATAGTATTGGCACAAGACCATGTAGTTTAATATTGGGACAGGATCTTAGAAATTCTTATCTTTTTTCATAGCTGTGTAATAATTTGCTTCTGACCGCAGAGGGAGTGTTAGGATTGGTGCCCGGATATGCTAAATCCCAGTCCAGCACTTTATCTGCTACACTGCATTTTACATATTTGTCCTTGCTTTGGCCTTTTTCATATCCTTGTCTTTTTATCTTTTCACCCTTATGATTGGAAAGGGGACATGTGAGCATAAGGGTTCTGTGGGCCGAGCTCACACCGCAGGAGCCATCTTGGTTGCAGTTATGTTGTGACAGGGTCACCTCAGCCATTTACTAAACAGACTCCATTTCACTTTAGGCTTCATTTCTGTGTGTCTTTAAATATGTTTCCAGTTTCTTTAAGTTAACAATCATATTATTTTTTATTTATTCAATCCTTTTAGTTACAATTAGCTAGTATTAATGACCCAAAAAATAAAGCATTTGAATACGCTCAATAGAGAAGTTCGTTATATAAATATGACCGTAGTTGGTTTGGCCAAGTTTTTTATGACTCATCTTTTGATTTAAATTAAAATATCATCACTCCATTACACATTCAATAGAGACAGCTGAAAAGTACAATTTCTCTGCAGGGCCTGCAATGAAGGATTTGCAGAATCCTGCAGGGAATCAAGGAACTCTTCATTACAGTTCATGGATTTGTAGGATTACTCTGCACTTTTCTGCTTTCTTCATTGAGAGCGGTCCCAAAATGTATCCTTGACTGTCCTGCAGGTAACTTCTTTCCCACTGGAAAAGTTACTATGTACAAATACTTTAACATGACCCAGGCCCATCTTTCTGCTCTTTCCTTTTCTAAGACGGAAGGCAGGCTCGTCTGGGAAGCACTTTTTTCTGAGCCAGTTCTGATTGAGTGCTGCCCAGGGCCTTTTAATGCATGGCCGGGATCCAGGAGCCTTGTACTGTTATGTTTTAATATGACTGTAAGCACAATTTGTATCTGTTTAATTTCTTGTTGTTATTTTTTTAATGGAAGAAAATACCTTCCTGTACATTTCAACCAGTTATATTTGCCTTCAAATATATGCTATGATCTTAATTTGCTTAAGTTGAATAACATAGTCCCCTATCTAATGGAGGCATGGGTAAAAAATATGTAAATTATTTTTGACTTTAGTGTGCATTTTTTTAAAAAATGAATCACTATAAGAATCATGCATGTGAAATGCATTTTTATACTGCTCTTGAACAAAACATGTCTGACACGTAGGGTAGGAGCTAAGAATGCCAAAGGAGCATGTATGCCCCCTGTTAGTCTAATCTGAAGGCTGACCGGCACTGGAAAGGTGAAGTTTGTCTCATCGACTCATTAGGTCCTCTTTTCCCCTCCGCACTGTCCATTTCCTCACACCTTTCCTCTCAGGCCCTGGTTTTATGTTTCATTATCACTTTGAGCTGGTAGTTGTCTCCACAGTGCTACCCCCAGAATGCTCACAGATCCTGTGACTATTCTGACTGAGCTGGGCAAGTGTTGAAACAGGGCATGGTAATGACTGCAGGTCAGAAAGCAGGGAAAGCATTTGTCACCTGCACGTCACATCTGCGAGCAGACCTCTGCTCTGCAGCCCAGCCAGCCCTGAGGACATTCCAGAGGCCCTAGTGTAGATGGATTTGAACACTTGTCTTTAGTTGCTCCCGCTGCTCCAGTGTATTCTGGTTCTACCTCAGTCTCTCGCGCCAGTGTCATCTCTTGCTCTCCCTCCGTGCCCCTTACCCATAGCCTTCGCATTCCAATGTGGTTGCTAAGAAGAAGCATGTGCGCTTGCGCACTTCTAAGCATGTTTGTACCCGTTGCCTTCATCATACATTCCTATATCCTCGTCCTTGGAGACTTCAGCAAAGTTCTGTCCCCATCTCTGAGCTAAGTTACATGCCTGTCCCTTGTTTGTTCCACTGGTATACAGCTCTGGGAATGTTTCACCATGTCCCAGCCCCTCTCACATAGTCTCACACATAGAAGGCCCTCAGAAGGTTTTGAATGAACAAACAGGCTGATAATGCACGAGGTGCATTCTCCTACCTGTTAGTATTTCTAATGTAAAATAAGGCTACTGTAAAACTGTTGGTGGACCATAGAGAGAGATTGCCAGATGTGAGAGAGAACTTCACTTTCAGAATATGTGATCATTTGCTTCCTCCTAGAGTCCACAGTTCCCTAGGCATTTCTGTAAAGTGTGGTCTGAAAGTGACACTTGCCCTCTCTCAGTACAACCCTGCACTAGTTAACATTCTCCCTCTCCTATAAGAGTTGTTCCATCCAGGTCTGAGGACTCACAGGTGGAGGTGGAAAGTTGCTAAATTAGCAACTTTTGACTAGAGCTTTCCCTTTCCACACTTTAAGAATAAAAAACATTGCCTCTCAAATACAGATTATATTAAGATTACCTTCTCCCTCTTAGAGAAGGAAGTTACTTCAGTGTTACAGATTCTCTCTACACTGCAAGGAACTAGAATGTTCAATTAGTGTGTGGAGGTGTCTACAGATTAATTACACAAAATCACTAATACAGAATTGACAGCCTAGTGCTGCTTATAATGTTGTATGGTTAGTTCCACTTTAAGATATGATATTCTTGCAGTTGTCAATTTGTTTTGAAATGTGTTCTTAATATTTTTAAAGAATATATAAAATGCTCAATATTTAGCTCCTACAATGCGAAAAAACTTGAACCACATATTCCTTTGTTGCCTGATTAGTACTTTATATGTACCATATTGTCTCTTTTTATTATTTATTGTATTGTAGGATCCTACAACTAGCCAAGTATTGCAAAAGTGATATTAATGTTAGCAGTACCCATCATCCAGTAGCTCATGTTTTGCAGAACCACCATTGGATACAAAATTTTCTGTCCATTTGGAAATGTCTCTCACTGGGCTTGTGAGGTCTCTTAGTGTTTTTGTTTTGCTTTTTGAGAAAATTGAAGCATTCTCTTTTTTTTCTCACCATACATCAGTTTAAGATTTTATCCTTCAAAATTGTTTTATCTTGTTTGGTAACATAATTATTTCTGGTTCTGTATTTGCTCTCTTTCATAGTTTTCAAGCACATATTTTAACAGTAGTGTGAATTTATCAATTCTTCCTAAGTAGATACTGTATCAGACTTGCAACGAGACATGCTCATTTTACATTTTTGTAGGGCATTTAATGTGACTGCAGAGCCTCTGTAAGTTGTTTAGACACTTGTCACGCCTAGGAACAAAAGTTCTGCTGAGGAAGGCTTATAGCCAAAGTACTTATGCAACCATATTCACATGTTGAAGTCATGAGGATGAGAAACAGCCCTTTAGTTTACAGAATGTGAGCGCGCGCGCATATAGATATATATATATACATAGGTGGTGTTTTTTCGAATTTTCTTTCAGGTATAGACTTCAGACCGTCAAGTCCTTAGCCGGAGTGAGCCTTATGTTACGGCTGCTGTGGGCAAGTCTGAGGTGGGACGACATGGCTGCCAAGGCTCCTCCGGGAGGAGGGACTACACGCACAGGTGAGGGTTTTTTTTTTCCTCAGCTTAAGTTTAAAAGAAAAGTGTCACCTCACAACTCACTTCATTTTAATCATATCTGTTATTTATTAAAAACATAATGCTTGTGTTTTAAAAATACAGCGTTGCACATACTCTAAAATCCAGGGTGCCAGGAGGGAGGGTTCGAATTGTAAGGTGAGTCAGTTACTTGTGAACCAGTCTGATTTTTTAATGGATTTTTGCCCTTGTGGAGTAGAACTCATTTCAGTGGAGCCATCTAGAATCCTATGCTTGCTTTTCTCCTAGGGTTTTTCTTATTTTGGTTGAGTTTTGTCACTGGGAAGTAAGCTGTCTGCGGACAGCATTTTGCCCAGTTTAGAAGTGTTCCTTGAAGAAACAGCTGAGTTTTGCTACAGTCTAACAGTGCACCGGTATCATTAACTGACAATGTTTGCCAGAGTGCATGCTCTGTGCCTCTTTTTCAAGCACCAGATGTGGTGCCTTTTTAGTCTCTGAATATTCTCAGTGGTTATTAATACTATGTGAATTAAATCACCATAGAAACATCTGAAACTGAAATCACAACAACAGAAATAATTAAGAGGCGAGATGTTGGTCCTTATGGCATTCGATCTGAATATTGTATCAGAAAAATCATTTGTCCCATCGGGGTTCCAGAAGCACCGAAAGGTAAGGAGTGGAAAGAATTCTGTTCTTTCACTATTGACCTGTTAGCCCATCTTCCAGTTTGAAATTTGATTATAGCTCTTTCCTGAACTCTTTTTTCAACCTTTGGAAAAGATATTTTTCCCTTCTAATTATACTTTTTAAAATGGTGCTTAATCCCAGCTTTGGTGCTTATAGGTATTGGGTCATGCACAGGGGAGGTACCAAGAGCTGTAAATGTCTTATCATGAAGTCGTGGGGTAGTGATTGACTATAGACCATCAGCTACCAGAGAGCAGCCACCATATCTGTCTGCTTTGCTGTGGCTCTTCCACTTCTTGCACAGCTGACTCTTCAGTGGTTAGTGCAGGTTCATTCACTAAAGGGGTTAAAGCTCTTGTGGGAGACTTCCATGCTCAGAGTACAAGTAATCTAAAGTCATAACGAAACAGGAAGCATTTATAGAGCCACCTATATGGTGGGTGCTGGTGGCAAATCCATAAAACAATGAGATCTTGAGGACGCAAAAGGAACGTAATAGTATCAGAATATGATTAAATATTACCCTAAAGTGCCATGAAGGAAGAAAGATTTCATGTTAATATTGAGGAAAAAACAAAGGCAACATTACTTTAGAAATAATTCTGAGTGCTAGCTTCAGCAGCACATATACTAAAATTGGAACAATACAGAGAAGATTAGCGTGGCCCCTGCAGAAGGATGACACACAAATTCTTGAAGTGTTCCATATTTTTTACACTTCTCCAAAGAGGAAATACAAGTGGCCAACAGGCACATGAAAGAATGTTCAACATCACAAGGAGTCAGGGAAATGCACATCAAAACCACAATGAGATACAACCTTACACCAGTAAGAATGGCCCACATCCAAAAACTGGGCAACAACAAGTGCTGGTTAGGATGTAGAGAGAAGGGAACACTGTTACATTGCTTGTGGGAATGTAAACTGGTCCAGCCTGTATGGAAAGCTGTGTGGAGGGCCCTCAAATTAATGAAAATGGAACTACCATTTGACCCAGCAATTGATCCCTTGGGAATCTACCCAAAGGAGACCTCAATGCTTGTACAAAGGGACACCTGTGCTCGGATATTTACTGCAGCACTACTTATCATTGCAAGAACTTAGAAGCAACCTAAAGGCCCCAAAACAGATGACTGGATGAAAAAGATGTGGCATATATACACAATGGAATATTACTCATCAATTAAAAACAACAAATTGGAAAATTTTATGATAACATGGATGAACTTAGAAGAAATCATATTAGCAGAAACAAGTCAAAAAGAAAAAGACGGAAACCAAGTGGTTTCACTATTATATGGGACATGGGAAAGATAAACAAAAGCCATGAAGAAAAGTCAAAAAAAGCTAACAACTAAATTAAAGTACACAACTCGGGGTGGGGGGTAGCAGAACAGGGTGAGAGTTTCAGGGAGGGTGGGGGGGTGAACCCTGGAGATCACAAAGATGTGAAATTTATATATAAAAAATTATTTAATGAAAAATTCACAAAAAATGTATGTAAAATTAACAATAATTAAAAAGTATGTGTTAAGTTGTAAAAAACAAAAGAGAGAGAGAGAGAAGAATAAAGAAGCCGGGCACTGTGGCTCGTGCCTGTAAGCTTCAGCCTATGAAGCGGCTGGGGCTAGGGATCGTGGTTTGAGTCCTGCTTGGGGCAAAAACAGCCAGACCTAGTCCCAAAAAATAGCTGGGCATGGTGGCGTGCGGCTGTAATCCCAGCTACCTGGGAAGCTGAGGCTGGGGATTGCTTGAGTCCGTGGTACCCCAGACAATGTGAGCCTACGGTTCCACAGGCAAAAATAGCAAGACCTAGTCTCAAAAAAAAAAAAAAATAATAATAATAAGGGATGTCCACCTAGGAAATGTGTGAGAATCAAATATATATATCATATATATATATGTAGACAAAGTCACTAGTTTTATACGTTGCAACAAAAATATTTGGGGGGGGAGTCTTAAGGAATGTGTAATATGAAATGCCCTTCGATTGAAGCATACTATTTTTTTTTTTTTGGATTTTCTACAGTACGTGATTGTGAAACATACTATTCTGTTGAAGTTAATTACCCCAAAGTTGAAACTTTATTAAACTCAAACGTTCATCTTGGAGAATAAGTGACCAGAATGACTTTTTTGAAAAAACTCCCACCAGGGCTTGTCTGTTAGGAGATGCTAATACAGCTAAGACTTCCAGCCTGGCCTGGGAACACCATCCCACCTCATCCTCCAGGCAGACCACCGTGTTGCATTGCTCCCTTTCCTTTGGCCTCTGTCATTTTGTCTGCAACCTAGATCCCACTTCTGCTTCCCTATTCCCTGGAAGTCTAGGAAAGCTCAGCCATTTTCTCTCCCAACATTTTTTTTGTTATCTTGTCATCGAGAGATTTTATTTATCCTTAACGGTTTCAGGTCTCTTCTTCATACTGGGCACGCTCACATCCCCCTTCTAAGCGCCCTGACAGGGAATTAAATTCATCAGAGCTGTGTCTGTGTTGTGATCTGAAGGGTATACAGGTGTTAGTCAGATGTTGGGGAAGGAGACTAGGAGCGGTGCTTCAGGCTGCGGACAGACTCTGTGAATCCTTTTAGGCCATTGCTGTCAGGGGCCCCCAAACCGCATCCCACAGATCTGAACCCACCACTGCCTTTTGTTCATAAAGTCTGACTGGAGTACAGCCACACTTCCATGTCATCTTAGCTCCTTTCACGTCACAAAGACAGAGTTGACCAGTAACGGGGACCATCTGGACCACAGAGTCTGAAGTATTTACCATCTGGCCCTTTAAGAAAAGATTGTGCTCGCCTTCCCCTCACCCCCTCCCTGCTTTTCGTGATACAGAGAAGATGCCAGAAGTACTGTCATTTTATTTAGGTGCTATATTGCTTAAAACACTCTGATTTCGTTTCCAAAGAAACACCTACCCCTCAGAGGAAAGGCCTTCGATCAAGTGCGTTGCGGCCAAAGAGACCAGAAACACCCAAGCAAACTGGCCCTGTTATTATAGAAACCTGGGTAGCAGAAGAAGAGTTGGAATTATGGGAGATCAGGGCATTTGCTGAAAGGTAAGGAAATGGCACACATGTGATCAGATACGCGACAGTTTTATCACTTCAGAATGAAAGAATTATCCCTTTCTACTTTATTCAGTATGTCCCAGGTAATTTTACTCCACTCCTTTAAGTACTAGGTACATAACTTGTGTTTCTAATGTCAGTGGTTGTTATCTCTTTTTCTATTTATAATTATCTTAATTTTAAATACTTTATATTTTTAATCAGTTACTTCATGTCATTGTATGCTGTGAATGTCATCCAGATCTCACTTAATAGTAGATGCCTAATAATTCTGAGAAGATCCTTCTTTTTCCTCTGCAGAGTGGAGAAAGAAAAGGCACAAGCCGTTGAACAGCAGGCTAAGGTTAGTGAACAGAAGAGGGCAGAGGACTTCAAGGCCCAAATGGAGGCTCAGCTCAGACAGCAGCGATTGGCTGCCCAGCAGGTGGGGGAGTTGGTACCAAACCCACCTGGCAGGGAATTGCCATCATTAGCAGCTTCATGCACACCAAACGTACTGTCATCGTGTGTTTGTGTGGTTTTATCTTTAAGTGCATCGTATAAATTGTGGTATTTGAAGGCAGCTCTGTAGACATAGCAAGCTGTGGTTTTGCAAGAAGTATTCAAATGTTAGAGAACACCATTTGAAATAAGATTTCTCATTATCTTTATATTCAGTGACAGATGATTTTTTTTTCTTGCAGAGTTCTAATATGTCATTCTGTTATGTATGAAAAAGCAAATTGTTCTAAGATTCCTTCTGTTATAATTGATGATCATAAGGCCATTGGTGGTGTCTTAAATAATGTAAATAGTTGCCATGTTTCCACACTGTGAATTACCTTATGTGGCTGAATATTTGGGAGCCACTTCCCAGGTCCCTTTTTTCTGTTGAGAAGATAAAAAAATCTTTAGCCAACTTCAGTATGTGACCTTTCAAGGCCGGACATGGTGGCACATGCCTGTAGGTGACAGCCTAGGAAGCCACGCCAGGGACCAGGGATCATGGTTCGAGTCCTGCCAGGGGCATGTAGCAAGACCTAGTCCCAATAAAATAGCTGGGTGTGGTGGCACACACCTGTAATCCCAGCTACCTGGGAAGCTGAGATTGGGGATTACTTGAGTCTGTGGTACCCCGGGCAACGTGAGCCTGAGGTTCCACAGGCAAAAATAGTGAGACCTGGTCTCAAAAATAATAATAATAATAATAATACGTGACCTTTCAGGATATACACATAATAGGTACATGTCTATCCTGGTGTAAGCCAAAGTATTCATTTCAAACTACCTCACATTTCTTGAAACATTATTTCAAATTCTTATATACCTTTTATATGCTTTTACTTCCATTCTTATCTTTACTTAAGCCAGCATTTTAGATAATGGCACTTATATTCCCTCTGTCATCTATCTGTCCATTCCTAAAGAAACAAGCCAGTTGTTTTGTTTGCATTTTCTAGAAGTATTTGTCATCTCTACAATGTAAGCCTCTGTTGTTTTCCTTTTTAAAATTGCTTCACAATACTTATTCACAAAGATAGTCAACAGTTCCTCTTTCCAAGGACTAACTCAAAGATTTGACGACTAAATAGGTGTTCAGTTTCTTACCTTCTTTTTTGCTGCTTCTAATCAGATGACTTCTTTTTTCCTTTTTTTTTTCTCTCTTTTTTTCTTTTGCCTTTGTAGGCCAATCCGAGCGTCTTTGGCTTGTATCAGTGCTTCTTGTTTCTTGGTGGCTGTTATCTCTCTTGTTTTCTGCCTCATTTTGTTGCTCCTTCTCGTTGTGTTTCAGGTCTTTGGCTTTGGGGGCCTGATTCCCAGCCTTATGTTTTCATAGAGCAGCTCCTTGATAGGGACAGCCCAGAGGACATTTTTAAAGTTTCCAAAACAAAACTCGTTCTCTGCTGAGGAGTGGGAAATTGCATGCAGTCATTCGTATTACAGGCAGGCGCACAAAGGAAGCACTAGAGAAATTGGCTACACTGTCCTTGGTGAGCAGTTTCAGTGGTAGGAAATAGAAAGAACGATGGCCTTGGAATTCCATCTTTGTCTGCCGCTCAGCTCCTCCATTAACTAGCTCTGCCACCTGTACCAGTCGCAGAACTTCTCAGAGTCTCAGGTTCCTCATCTTGAAAGTCGGAATACTGGTAACTTTGCTGGGCTGGCCTGAGCATTAGCTAAGATGATGGAGGTAAAGCATCTGCCGCCAGGTTTTCCATCAGCGCCTCCTCATGTTTTCACATGTGTCAGCCTGAGCTGTCTCATTGATAAGCTGACAAAAAATGTCAACAATCTGTGGTAAAACATAAGATTGTCTCAGTAATCTTGTCTCAAAGACCAGATTATACCTCTCTGTATTAAAATAGTCAAATAGTTTTCCATAAATGGGTTTAAACTGAGGAAGAAGTCTAGAAAAAATGTTTAATAATTTTCAGCTCACTTGATTGCAGGTTTTCCAGCTTGAATAGTAATGTTTAAATATTGACATGTTCTCTACAAGTGGATAAATTAGCATCACAGTAAACTGGAAACCTTGTACAGCTCCCATCCTTTCTGCTCTGAATGCCACTGCTGAGCAGCCTGGTATTCTTGTCTTCAGTAAGTTTACCCACATCCCTGATTTCCAGTCTGGAAGCTTGGTCATTTGTACAGCCTGGAAAAACTTGATTGCTTTCAAGTATCTGTTAGGAAAAATACACTACTTTTAATGAAATGCTTGTGATACAGTCATAAAAGAACACTGCCTTTGTCAAGGAACTGAATACAAGTGTAAATTTCTGTGGGCGTAATTTCAAAGGTAAAGCATTTCAGAAATTTGCTGCAGTTTCTTAGACTGGGAGAAATTATGACTGGCCTTTTTTTTGAAAATAATGCTGTTTTCATTTAGAACTGTTTTAGTTCATGTTTTCTCTCCTCGACTTTTTAGAAACGACTGGAACAGCAGAAGCCTACAGTAATCGCAGCTTCCACTACTTCCCCAACAAACAGCACAACTAGTACCATCTCTCCAGCACAGAAAGTTATGGTGGCCCCCATCAGTGGTTCGGTTACAACTGGAACTAAAATGGTACTAACTACTAAAGTTGGATCTCCAGCTACAGTAACATTCCAGCAGAACAAGAACTTTCATCAGACCTTTGCTACATGGGTTAAGCAAGGCCAGTCAAATTCAGGTACACAGCTGTGATGAAAACAACAACAACATTGCTTTCATTCAGGAAAAAAGACATTTCAGTCCTTTACCTACTTAATGAAACATTTCTTTAGAAAATGTTTTTCCTCTGCAGTTGAGCAAACCAGCTGTAACACTTGGTTTGTTACAGATAATATTCATTATATTACATTAGCAAAACTCCTCTCTGACATTATTTCACTTTCAACATTTACATAATTCACTTACTCTGTGTGGAGAGGAATGTTTTTTTTCTTAAAAAAACAAAATGAGCCACATTTCATGCATTGGTGCCCTTCCTAGAAGTCACTGCGTTGCTGGTTATTTTAAATCTAAAGCTTATTAAATGTCTTATACCCCATTAGCCACCAGCACAGCTGCCACATCTGCTACAACCATTGCCAGCACAGGTCAGACGTTCCAAATTACAGGCAATCCAGTCACTATGGCAGGAAAAGTAATTACCAAACTGCCACTTCCTGCAAACAGCAAGATTGTCGCTGTAAATGTGCCAGCCACACAAGGAGGTAAGGGAAATGTGAAGAGTTTTAATTCACATTTGCCAGATCATACTGTCGCCATTATTTTTCATTTCCTTTTCACTGATTTCAGTCCTCGGATCTCACATTCTATGTAGCCCACTATCAAACCCTGCCACATGTAGTTTCTCCTCAGAAACCGAGCAACACCTGAGCTCTCCATGAAAGGGGCCATTGTTAATTACCTCTTCGTCTTCTTTCCCTAAGGCGTTGTTCAAGTCCAGCAGAAAGTCCTGGGTATCATTCCATCAAGTACAGGGACAAGTCAGCAAACCTTTACTTCATTCCAGCCCAGGACGGCGACCGTCACAATTAGACCCAATACCTCAGGTGCTGCGGGAACCACAAGCACTTCACAAGTAAGAGTTCTCTGCACACGTACTTTGTTCTACAGTGTTGAACGTACCAGGTTGAAGGTTTCAGAATGACCTCTTCCAGGATTAGTTCGGCTTCTGATCGTCTTTTGCCTTTTGCTTAGTCTGTGAGAGTACTGCTCTTTTGAAAAATTTCGTTTCTTGTATTTCTCAGTAAAAAACGGTATATGAGGCCAGGCGTGGTGGCGCATGCCTGTAAGCGGCAGCCTAGGAAGCCTCAGCCGGAGCCAGGGATCGTGGTCCGAGTCCTGCCGGTGGCACGTAGCAAGATCTAGTCCCAAAAAAATAGCTGGGTGTGGTGGTGCGCGCCTGTAATCCCAGCTACCTGGGAAGCTGAGGCTGGGGATTGCTTCAGTCTGTGGTACCCCTGGCAATGTGAGCCTGTGGTTCCACTGGCAAAAATATAAAGATAGTCTCAAAAAAAAAACCAAAAACAAAAAAGCGGTATATGAACTGTTCATTTTTAGCATTTCATTAGTAGCACTTGTAGTATACTTTATGAATCCTAAGGTTTATGGAGGTGTTTGTCATCTCTACAGTGTAAACCTCTGTTGTTTCCCTTTTTAAAATTTCTGTACAATGCTTATTTACAGAGATAGTCAGCATTTCCTTTTTCCAAGGCATAACCCTTGAGAGGCTGTTCAGTTAAGAAATATAGGGTGAAAATAGGATCCATGCCACTAGGACTAGTTTGCATATCACTTGATATACACATATATCAGATACAGTATTTCTTTGGCATTATTATTATGGAACAGGTTTAAAGTTTTTTTTAAAAAGTCTTTAAAATGTTCTGGACCTATATAAAAAAACAACCTGTTCTGTGATCTGTCCTTTAAAACAAACTGTAAAAGAACATTATGTTTCTGAACTTACTCTTACAGTCTCTGGGTTACAGATAGGAATTCATTAAATTTTTCCTCCCTCAAAGTCCATCTTTATTTTCATCCTTAATATAATTTAAAATGTAATGTCCAACAACCTATGTCGTTTCTGTAGACATGTTTATCAAGAGACCCCATTTAGAGATTGTATTCTAGGTCCTTCATGCTTTATAGTCTTTTACAAACATTTTAATTCTTTGTCCTTTGTCATTTGTAGGTGATCACAGGGCCTCAGATCCGGCCTGGCATGACGGTGATTAGAGCCCCACTCCAGCAGTCAACACTAGGCAAGGCCATTATTCGAACACCTGTGATGGTACAGCCAGGTACTCCTCCATCCGCATTACCATTTTACATCTGCAAGCCAGTCTAGGACATAGATATTCACTATATTTGGCATTCTGTAACTGGAATAAGCCCATTTGAATTAAAGCCTCAGAGCATACTAAATTTCAAGCCCATCATGTAGTTAGTTCATCCACAGCTCTTCATTTTTGGCATTGCCAAGGAAAGAGAAATAGGTCCAAGTATGCTTATAAAAATGTCTGTGAAGGCCAGGCGCAGTGGTGCGTGCCTGTAATCCCAGCTACTCAGGAGGTTGAGTCTAGGAATCAGTAGAGTCTGCAGGTTCAAGACTACCCCAGGCAACATAGTAAGACCTATTATCAAAAAAGAAAAATATCTGAATTCTATACCATCCAATTATTAGACTAAAGTGAATAAACAAGGAAAATAGTTTGACAAATGAAAGAGTTGAAGTCAAGGAAGCAGCTGAAAACCATTCTTTTTTCTTAACACCCACTTACAATGGGTAGATTTGAATTATTCTTTGGCCACACCTCACTGGTGAAGACTCCATTTGTAGGATGAAGATGACGTAGTTGCTCATGGAGCATGACATGTATTTTGTGTGTTGTTACTTTACCCATTGAACAGGATTTTCTCAAAAGATGGAGGCTGAGATTCAGCTGCTCTGAAAGCCTCTAGGGCCCAAGACTAGAAACATTTTGAAGAAAAGAACGGTCCCGTAGTCACCCTGAGGGTTGTCGATAGCTCTTCGGTGGAGTAAGGTCCTTGTCCCTCACATTGTATAGTAGAGAGCCAGTCCTGTGGTCTCACAGAGAAAAGAAGACCATCGGCAATATTGGCACATAGGAGGACAGGGAAGGAGATAAAGAGTTCTTACTTTACATTTTGCTGATCAGCTCTTACCAAAACACCCAGAAAAGCCAAACCTCATTAAATCTGAGGTGTTGATCCGTGTGCCAAAAAGGTGTAACAATTATTACAATTATGCCAGAAGACATCCAGTAAGCCGGTCACATATATAGAAAACATGCTGCAGAATCCACAATAATAGGAAACATTTCATTCCAAACTAAACGAAGTTTCTCCTGTTGTTGGTAGTTCTGAATGTCAGACATTTTTTTCGCATGGGTGGAAAGGTAGGTACCATATATGATTGCAACTGAAAAATAGGCAGGGAAATCAGGTACCGACAGTTTGCCATTTTCATTTGTGTTTGAATTTTTATTATGAATGACGGGACAGCCGGGTATAGTGGCGTGTGCCTTTAAGCGTAGCCTAGAGCGGCCGGGGCTAGTGATCGTGGTTTGAGTCCTGCCTGGGGCCCGTAGCGAGACCTAGTTCCAAAATAATAGCTGGGCATGGTGGCGCGCACCTGTAATCCCAGCTACTTGGGAATTGCTTGATTCTGTGGTACCCCGGGCAACGAGAGCCTGCGGTTCCATGGGCAAAAATAGCGAGACCTAGTCTCCAAAAAAATAGCTGGACATGGTGTCGCATACCTGTAACCCCAGCTACCTGGAAAGCTGAGGCTGGGGATTGTTTGAGTCCATGGTACGTTCCCCAGGCAAAAATAGCGAGACCTAGTCTCAAAAGAAAAAAAAAAGGTGACAGAAGAGAACGCCCCACAGGTGGACACACAAAAGCAAGAACGTTGGGGTGTTGGACACAGTAACAGCAGACAAAAGCCAGGGTGTCACTTCAGTTCAACCTGCAGGGATGTCTGCTAGGCTTCCAGAACCAGCAGCTGCAAGCCCAAGAAAGGCTTGCAGCTGCTCTGCTACCTTCTCAGGTGATCAGGCTGGGAGTCCCCAGTCACCCCATCCCCCAGAGATGCCTATGAGGCAAACCACAGCCAGGAAGTAGAAGACCTTTCTGGTGAACATGTATCTGGGTGGGGTGAAGGAGGCAGGATGAAGGGAGAGACACACAGTCGTGCTGATACTGAAACAAAGATCCAGGCGGCCACTGCTTGTTAATAACAGCCTGCAGGGGAATCCCCAGTCCCATGCCAGGCCTCTGTTCCATCCTGCCAGCTGCTGAGAAATGTCGCCCACCTGGGGTGTTTGTAGAGCTTCTGGCCCCTTTAAAACAACTTGGCGGGCAAGGAAGCTGGATTATATCTGATAAGGTGTTGGAAGGTTTCCTCTCGCGGATGAAAGGGCAGCTGAAAGGGAGCAGTTTTCAAAGGAAAAAGGGGGTAGGGCAACAATGATAGCCCTATTACTGCTGGGTAGAGTAGAACCCAGTGTTTTTGCAAAATCAACAGCAGGTAGCACAAAGTAGGTTATTTTGTGTTGCATTACAGGATTATCATTGCCATGAAGATGCAAACTTGAAATCTTTATGAGCCAAGTAAGATGTCAGTGACGTCTATAGAAAAAGCACTTGGATATCAAGGAGGAACCAAGGGATGCGTAGTAAAGCAGAAGCATACTGTGTGTGGACCTCTGTACCTTCAGGAGTCCACACTGAGTAAAATAGATGCAGCTCGCTGTGGTAGGAAAATGGTCACAGAAGGACCCATAGGTAAAATTGGATGAATTGCACAAAGGGGAACATACAGAGGTCACATTCTTTGTATTGAGGCTAGAAATTAATACAAATAAGCTTTATTTGGTAGAAATTTTAAAACATATATTCTCTTATAAATAGCTTTTAGATTAAAGAGGCATCAAAGCCAGGCACGGTGGCTCCTGCCTGTAAGCTTCAGCCTATGAAGCGGCTGGGGCTAGGGATCGCAGTTCGAGTCCCACCTGGGGCCTGTAGCGAGACCTTGTTCCAAAAAATAGCTGGGCATGGTGGCACGCGCCGGTCATCCCAGCTACCTGGGAAGCTGAGGCTGGGGATTGCTTGAGTCTGTGGTACCCTGGGCAGCGAGAGCCTGCGGTTCCATGGGCAAAAATAGCGAGACCTAGTCTCAATAAATAAATAAGTAAGTAAGTAGGCGTCAAATATGTAATTAAAAATATCAAATAGTTGCGTTCATTCAGCAAGTATTAGAGTACAAAAGCCCTAGGCTTTTAAAATACATCGGTGAACAAAGTAGACCAGAAAAACCATTCTCTTAATTAGAAGTTAGAAAACGAAAGGCTGGGCATAGTGGCTTGTGCCTGTAAGCTTCAGCCTATGCAGTAGCCTGGGCTAGGGATCACAGTTTGAATCCCCCTTGGGGCAACATAGTGAGACCTAGTTCCAAAAAACAGCTGGGTGTGGTGGCGCACGCCTGTAATCCCAGCTAGCTGGGAAACTGAGGCTGGGGATTACTTGAGTCTGTGGTACCCCAGAAAACGTGAGTCTGCAGTTCCACAGGCAAAAATAAATAGCGAGACCTAGTCTCAAAAAAAAAATTAGAAAAAGAAATGAGTCAAGCCTTAAGTAAAAACAGGAAGAGATAGAGATATAGTAATAGTAGTAGTTAGAAAAGATAAAAGGCAAGTATTAAGAACAAGTCATTCTTTTGCAAACCATATTTTGAGAAAAGGAAACAAAATGATAGTTTTTAGATTTAGGAAGGAGAAATTGCTGTAAAAATAGGACGAACTTTAAGAGAGACCGTGTGGAAGTATCCTTGTGTTTAAGACAGCATTCTTTTTACCCCATACTCAGGAACTAAAATCTGTTTGGTTAACTAGTCATATACTGTGCTTATATTCTATTTTTACAGATTTCAAAATTTAGTGACACAAATGAAGGAAAGAAATTTGAAAAGTTGCCAGTTACAAAAGAAAATCTCAGATCTCATGTTTTTATGAGTAGATTTTTTGAAATAGTTACAAGTTTCCTTTTAAAAAGATAATCCGGGCATAGGAGAAGAAATTACCACTTATTTTGCAAATTTAGCATCATTCTGATAGGAAATATAGTAGAGTTTCTGTCTTTGTACACAGTACACACGTTTTTTATAGACATAGGCATTTCTGTATTTCATAGACATACACAAAATGTGTTTCCTAGACATCAGCAGGATTTTATCCCAGGAAAGAAAGTGTGATTCATTATTCCATTTCATGGCCCAGGGATATATGATAAAGTTTAGTATTTGTTACTGTTTAGAACTCACAACTGTCCTGTTAGGCATATAACCAAGAGAAAATATAGAACATTATAATAAAGGAAGAAAAATTGTGATGATGAATGGTAATGATGACAATTAGGTCACTGAAAATTTTGACAAATTTCCAGATAGTGCTCTTAGATTGTACAGTGTTTTTGTACCTTAATAACTTATGCAACTACAATTATGTGTTTTGCATGCTTACATGAATCTGTGGCATCACATATCATGTAAGTGTGTTGGTGTGTCAAACCAAGGCGACCGGTGGGCTGGTAGACCCAGTGACTTCAAAAAGAAATTGTAGTTGTGATCCAAAGACGGAGGTGCATAGTTAAGTGCCATCTGTCTCTGCATGTGTACAGATTGACTTATCCCTGTTCCTTTCACCACCCTAGCCTTTCCCAAATCCATAGACTCCTAGGATATCATCAAAATGAAATTTTTAATGTTTTGAGTTTTGATGAGAATCTAAAAATAGATGCACACGTACATGTCGGGGATCCTCTGAATAACCATCATAGAGTCCACTGAGTACCAACCCTTATCTCCCGCTGGTAATGATGACATGGTATTGGCACTGTGTGTCCATCTAAAATAACATTTCATGCAGTGTTTCTCAAACTGCAGTACAAGACGTAGAGTGTTAGGGTTCAGAAGTTGCTGAAGTGCTCAACTACAAAATTCATCTTGATGGAGAATGGGTGAGAATAACCCCAGAAAATCTCAGAAGAAAGAGCAATGATGGCAATGTACACTGCCAGTTCTTACAGAATTACCGGTGTGACATCAGAGGGAACTAGGCCAGTGGGCGCGATTAGAGAGTATTGTGCGTGCGGCAACTTGCTAGATGGTAAAGGTGTCCTGTTGAGTCAGGAAGGAGAGCTTGAATTTATTAATAAATGAGACTGGCTCAGTTTTTGTTGGGGGGAGAGGGAATGGGCCTCTGCTAACATAAGCCCAAAGAACTTTGTTGGGAGGTGCTAATTAGAATGCAGGGAGACTTTATAAACTGAAATGAAAAAGACTAGCGTATTCGATCACATTTTAAAAAAATGAATCTTTCACAGATTTAAAAATAGGAAGTACACAGTGAGGCAGGAAAAATACATACTTGAAATTTATCTTTTTCATCTGTTAAAGAAATATGTAGGGAAGTCACAAATGGACAGTACACTTCACAAAAGAGGTATAACAACAGCACGGTTTTCAGTGCTGCAAGAAATTTAAATTGAAGCCATTCCAGCTCCATGCTGCTGTGATCCATTCTGGTCACTGGAGTATTTTGAGTGGTCGTAGCCCTTAGGTGGTGGATCTAGGGGTCAGGTCATTACTGCCTTCATACTAAGAACCTGGCCATGTTGGGGTCATTTTATTGTAAGGAAGGAGTTATAAGCACATGAAAACTTGATAGCAGGGACTTCACTCTGGTGTTCTTAAACAGAAAAGGAAAAGTATTGTGAATGTCAGAGTAGGTTTGATATTATACATGTGCCATGATCTTAAACACTAAGCGTTAAAAGAAGTATATGTAGAAATCTGTGCTCATAGAAGGGGGAAAAGCAAAGCCAATAGAAAACGTGAGGAATGAATGCATTTTGCTAATGAATGATGAATCAGGATACAGTAAATGAAGAGTTACCTACCAAGTACTTCTTCCCACCAACTGATTCCACAAGGGGAACACTTCCACCTGCCTTTTCTTCCACTTTGGCAGATTAAGAAACAAGTTTCAAGGCCTGCAGAGCCAGCACCCCGTAGCTGCTTGCTGGTTGTCTCAGGCAGTTCTGGTGACAGGGCTCGTTGAGCATAGAGAGAGCCCACCCTTCGTGGTTCCCCCATACTGACAGACAGCTACAGTAACAGCTCGCTTACAAATGTGATTGGCCCAGAGTACTCCTTAACAGTTTTCAGTAGTCCTCTGGAAGGGCAGCCTTCCATCGGACATAATTCACATCTTCTCTTCTGCCTGGGTTCCCTACTGTTGTGTTGGCTTTGAACCCAAAGGGGAAATAGTTGTTTCTCACTCAGTTACAGATAGGGGGCCCTGGAGAGTGGCTGACCATGAGCTACGGACAACCAGAGTAGGCTCTTTGGGTGTGGGTGTGCGTCTGGATGGGTCCTTAGGCAGCTGTTGCCATCCCGTAAGTCCTCCTGAAAACTGAGGACGTTCATCTGGAGCACTGAACAGTCTTTCAACTGGAAATACTGCAGGGGCAGGTGAGCTTTCCTGATGCATTGCTGTTTGTGTAGGTGCTCCTCAGCAAGTGGTGACCCAGATCATCAGAGGCCAGCCCGTCTCCACTGCAATCTCTGCCCCCAGTGCGGTTTCCTCGGCACCTGGGCAGAAAGGATTAGCGGCAGGAACATCCCCTGCCAGTCTGCCGACGTCAGCCTCCCAGCCCCCTCGCCCTCAGCAAGGACAGGTGAAGCTCACCATGGCTCAGCTCACACAGTTAACACAGGGCCACGTAAGTAATGTCACGTTTCAGATGTGATTTAATTCAAGAGTTTTGAAATATTCTCAATGTATTTAAAGGCTGCTTCCTGGAGTCAAGCAAAAGCACTTTACTACAATCAGAATATAGTCAGTCTCAGCTGTTATAGCCCTTAAGCCATGAGCTGGAACGGCAAGGTGAATAATCCTTTACTACCAAAATTTTTATCACTTGACCAGTTTCCATGGGAAAAATTAATTCTGAATTTCCTAAACTGTTTGCTTGCAAGACTCAATATTATCCACTCTTCCAACAGTTGTCAATAGCTTGAATGTTGTCCTTATCAAAATTTGAAAAGCTTTTTGTGAAATGTGACAATATGATTTTTTTTTTTTAATTAACATGGAAGCAAAGAAGATCAAGTGCAGGGATGGCACTTTTGAAGCATGGAGGATTTGCCCTCTGTGATGACCTTACGGCAGTGTTTTCCCTGATGCACAGGGTGAGGTGCAGATGTAAGGATAGACCGTTAGAACAGCAATCTCTGCACAGGCTCCTTGCTCTCAGAAGGGTGGGTCATTGAGGAGAGGACAGGTGTGTCAATAAATGGAGATGAATGGGGCACTTGAATGTGTATGAGAAAGCATGAAATGGAACCAGACCCAAGTTCACTTGTAAACTCAAGTCTAAGGGGACCAAAGTCCTAACTGTGAAAAGGAAAATAATACCCTTAGGAGATAAGATCAAGAAAATCTTCCGAACTTCAGAGAGGAAAGACTTTCTGAAATACTTTTAAAAAAAACAAAAAGCAAAGCCAGAAAACTGTAAAGATTGTTTATTCGGCTTCAAGCCGGGCAAGGTGGCACATGCCTGTAAGCGGCAGCCTAGGAAGTCACAGCAGGAACCAGGGATCGCTGTTTGAGTCCCGATCGGGGCAACGTAGCGAGACCTAGTTCCAAAAAATAGCTGGGTGTGGTGGTGCGCACCTGTAATCCTAGCTATTTGGGAAGCTGAGGCTGGGGGATTGCTTGAGTCTCTGTAGTATCCCAGGCAACGTGAACCTGCGGTTCCATGGCAAAAATAGTGAGACCTAGTCTCAAAAAAAAAAAAAAAAAAAAATTTCCGTTCATCAGACACTATAGAGTTCAAAGAATGAAAGAAGCTATTAGTAGAATCAATCTGGGACTGTTTTCTAGGATACTCAATTCCTGCAAATCAAGGAGAAAAAATCCAGATACCCCGGGAGAAAAAAGTACAAAAAACTTGATAAGAAGCTCTGAATTTCCTCGTGCCACAAATAAAGCCGATGGACTTTATTTGTAGCTAGGGAAATACATATCAAAACTGTATACCTAAAGGTTGGTAAAATTAAAATGTTGGGCAAACTGAAGAGATAGCAAAGATGTGGAGTAGAATAAACTCCAATGCACAGCTGGTAAGAGTATTAATTGGTTTAGCCATTTTGGAACATCTCGGATGTTACTTATTTGAATATGTTCAGTCCTTTATCCCAGTAGTTCTCCACCTAAGTATATTCCCTAAAGAAACTAATTCATCTGAACTTCAGGGTAGTGAGCATGAATATGCTTAGCATTTGTGAGTCAGAAACTCAGAACAATGCAAAAGTTATCTTTGAGCAATTAGTCAGTCTCTCCCAGCAATGAAACTGAACAAACTACAGCTTCCACATGCACCTACATTGCTGAACTAAAGAAACAAGTAATAAACAAACTTACATATGACTTCATTTGCGTAAATTTCAGAAACGGTCAAAATTTGACTAAGCTGTTTTGCATAGCCACAGGCCTACTGTGCTATCTGCCTGGAGGGGGCGCCATCACCCATTGTTTTCTTTGTGCTCCTAAGTTGTGATCCTGTGGCCCTATGTAGACTCTTACCTGTTGAACTCTGTAGGAGATTGTAGCGCTCTGAATGAAGAAAGGCAGTGTGAGAAGAGTGGCTGCCTTGGAAAAGGGGAAAGAACTTGTGTCAGAGCACATTATTTGGGGCTTCTCGGGGACCAGCAGTGATGAACACGTACCAGTGTTACAGCTGTTCCTGTGACAGCTTAAACCACCCATGCTGTTATGTGTAGTCTGGCTATCTCCCGTGTACATGAATAGCAGGTGTGCACAAGGGGCTGCTGAGATACCCCAACGGAGTTTAGCGTCAGTGCACAAGCCACTGACAACCTGGGATTGCTTGTCCCGGATTTGTGCTCTTATTCTATGCCTTGTTCCCCGCAGTAGGGTTACAGGATTACTACATCCTGGATGAAAGGGTGTGTTAGTTCCAAACCCCTATTTTGATACTTGAATGACTGCCCCCCTGACTTGGTGGTTCATTCCATATCTAAGATCCTCAATTTTGTATGCGCGCATGTGCGTGCACACACACACACACACCACGACACACACACACACCACGTTCCCCACTCTCATCCCCCCCTCCAGTCTAAGCACTCCAGATGGAGAATTGGTGCATATTGAAAAAAAAAAACAAACCTAGGAAACCTAGCTTCTCTTCTTTTGCTCACCTTTACCTTAACTGTAGCTTTGGGCAAAGAATTTGGACTTTCTGAACTGAGTTGTTTAGTTGGTAATAAAATTATAGCTGTATTTCACAAAGTCCCTTTGTGAGACTCAGATGCAGCTGTATATATAAGGATACTTTCAAGATCATAAAATCCTATGAATATAAGGTTATTTAAAAACAGAATTTTTAAGACCCCTGTCTTCAACTTTAGTGGCCTCTTATTTTGTAGATAACTCCTTCAGTCTGGAGGAGTGAAATTACTTGCAGAGCTTAGATTAGAACTAGATTAACTCTGGATTGTTAACTCATAAATATTCTTAATTAGCTTGTCTGATTTCCTCCCGGTACCATTCCATAGCAATTCAAATCCACATTTTCATTTCATTAAAGAACTTTGTCAACACGAAAGTGGTATGCTTACAGATTGATGCTTTGAACATGGTTTATACGCTGTGCTTTTTTCCCGCAGGGCAGCAATCAAGGCTTGACAGTAGTAATTCAAGGACAAGGACAAACTACTGGGCAGCTGCAGTTGATACCTCAAGGGGTGACTGTCCTTCCGGGCCCCGGACAGCAGCTGATGCAGGCTGCAATGCCCAATGGGACTGTCCAGCGATTCCTCTTCACCCCGCTGACCACCACAGCCTCAACAGCCAGCACCACCACCACCACCGTCTCTACGACAGCAGCAGGTAGAACTGGGCATTATCAGAAATGCTGCATGTTACTCCCCCCCGGTGACTGGGCTCACAGAGGGGAAGGAGGACCAGTGCCTAACCTCAAGTCAATGAGTTAAACAGCTGCCGTGTCAGCCTCACAGAATCTCAGCAGGGTCATATAGACGCCCTCCCATCAGCTTCACCACTCCCCCCCCCCCGCCATTTAAAAAGAAAATAGGGGAGAGATGGGAAGAGCAAAACATAGTGGATATTACAGCAGCTGAACCACAGCTGCTCCTTTGCCAAGGCTTGACGGCGCTGGTCAAGTCCTGGAGGTGACCTCGGGTCCATCTCTTCCAGGTCAATACATGAGCTTATCACCTGCAGTTGAGAAGTGCAGGTCCCCAACAACATGGGTAGCCGCACACTGCAAGCTTAGTTACTACCTGGTGCCACACACAGGAGGAAAATGAGGGTTGGCATTAGCCTGGACCAGAAGACCTGGCTGATTTGCAACGAGTGCACATTGCTGTGGAAGACAGGATTCTGGAGATTTTGCCATTGTGCAGAGGGCAACCATGTACCAGATCCAGGCTGCCCGATTTAGGAAAGTCCTCACCTCAGGGTGTTTAAATGGTGCACTTCTGCACTGAAACACAGAATTTTCCCCTTTAGATAATCCTCTTTAACATCTTCTTTAACCATGGTCTTGTGTTCTAGAATAATAGAAATATTTGATCTTTCCTTTTCACAGGTACAAGTGAACAAAGACAGAGTAAATTATCACCCCAGTCACAGGTGCAACAATCCAAAACCCTGCCACCAGCTCAGTCATCAGGTGTTTGTTCTCCTGAAGCCCCGCCACAGGCCGCTCAGCCTTCAGCTCCACCCCAGGCCCAAACCCAGCCCCCGTCCCCAGCTCAGCCTGAAGTGCAGACTCAGCCTGAAGTCCAGACCCCAACAGCTGTGTCATCCCATCTCCCTTCCGAAGCACCACCCGCCCAAGCACAATCATCCAAACCCCATGCTGCAGTGCAGTGTCAGCCTCAAAGTAATGTCCAAGGACAGTCTCCTGCTCGCGTCCAGAGTCCACCACAGACGCGAATACGCCCGTCAACTCCATCCCAGGTGTCTCCTGGACAGCCAGCCCAGGTTCAGACTACAACCTCACAACCGATTCCAATTCAGCCACATACATCTCTTCAGACACCTTCCCAGGGCCTGCCACAGTCACAACCCCAGGTACAGTCTTCAACTCAAACTCTTTCATCAGGACAAACGTTAAATCAAGTTACTGTTTCATCCCCGTCCCGTCCTCAGCTACAAATCCAGCAGCCACAGCCCCAAGTCATTGCTATGCCTCAGCTGCAACAAGTCCAGGTTGTGGCTCAGATACAGGCTCAGCAAGGTGGTGTGCCCCAGCAAGTCAAACTCCAGTTACCTATTCAAATTCAGCAAAGCAGTCCTGTGCAGACTCACCAGATTCAGAATGTGGTTACAGTGCAGGCAGCCAGTGTGCAAGAGCAGTTGCAGAGGGTTCAGCAACTCAGGGATCAGCAGCAAAAGAAGAAGCAGCAGCAGATAGAAATTAAGCGGGAACACACCCTCCAAGCTTCTAATCAAAGTGAAATCATTCAGAAACAGGTAAAGTTATTAAGTAAAAGCAGCATGTTCAGTAGCTTGAAATATTGTGCTGTGCACTAGACTTAGTGTTTGGTTGTGTCAGGTGGCCGAAATGAGACAAAAGTCACTGATCCTTCCCTTGATAAGCAGCGCTGGATTGCCAGAAACGTACTAAATGCCTGCTGTGGTTTGCAACTCTGTTGGATATATGCAGTCAGTGCTTATTAGTAGAAACGACTTGTTTGGGGGAAGAACTAAGATGGGAAATATGGAGATAGAAGTTTAAGTGCCATTAATATAGAACTTGAAGATTTAAGTTTTAAAGTCACTTAAAGCATCATAGCAATTTGAAGTTATTTGCAGTAGTCATTCTTTAGTTTGCATGTAGACTAAGCAAGGCAGAGTAGACTATTTGCATTTCTAGCCACACCATCTTTTTTTTTTTTTTTTTTTTTAAGTTCTAAGTACCAGTGGGAGGAGGGGTGGCTATTCAAATAAAGGTTTTTATTTTTTTAAGTTAAATATCTTATTCCATATATAAACACAGAGTGGCAGCATGCAGTGCGTCATACATAGTGAAGATGACTCAGATGAGTTAAAATTCTACTTACAGTGAAGCAGCACATGGAGTGTCCTGTAGCCATCCCAAAGAAAGGCCGTATTTGCATCCTCAGTGTCCTCGGTCCTGGACAGGAGCTGGGTGTGGGTTTTAAGCGCACGCGGGTCACTTTCAGTGCCCGGGCCTCCCATTCGTAGTCTGTGCAACTCACTTAACGCCCCTGAGCTGTATATCCTTGTTAAAACTTCCTCTCTCTCCAGCCACACAGGATTATTGTGATGGTTAAAGAAAATCCTGTACATAGAAGCAGTTTTTAAACAGCACAGGGATTTATAAAGTCACCATCTTACATGACACGTTCAAATGCTTTACTTCTAGTTGTATCATCTGTCGGTTGGGAAATCACTGCGTTATCTTGTCTTTACTCCCTGGTCAGGGTTTTAAAAGGAATGTCTGGCAAGGGTAAAGTATTGAAAACACAGCCTTTGGAGAATGATGACCAGCTTAAAGTTACAACTAGACAGTAATATAACTCGCTAATCTCAGCCAAGTGAAAACTTCCATGTTTCAGTATCTCATTTATGAAATGACTCCCGCTCAGTGTTGAGAGGAATAAGCGAGGCACTGTCAAATGCTTGACTTAGCCACTCCCAGTGTATAAGAAGCAGCAAGGTAGAGGAGCTGCTGATTTTATGTGTGTTATGATACAAAATCTTAGTTTCTTTGAGAAACGTGTGTGTTCAGATTTCAACTGTCCCTGTGCAGCAAATCGTAATCATTATAAACGGTGCTTTTGGATTTCGTTCTGTCCTGAAGGTGGTGATGAAGCATAATGCTGTCATAGAACATTTAAAACAGAAAAAGACCATGACTCCAGCTGAAAGAGAAGAAAATCAAAGGTAGGGAGAAATACTTATAATCTCAGATCCTAGGGTTTGAATAGTGAGTATGTATTGATTTCTGGTCTGCAACACGCACACACACAGCAGTTCTGAGTTTCTGTTTTTCCTCTTGATTGTAACGCACTAAGTGAGAACTTGGGGTGCTCATTGCTTATTATGGGTTTGAAACGCTTCTTGAGACTCTCCAGTCAAAGAAAGTTTGTCAGCTGTTGTGGCAAAGTTGTGTATTAATAAGCCTGTCAGATTGAACTGCCCAGCATTACATAGCTTGTGTATTTTTCTCCAGAATGATTGTCTGTAACCAGGTGATGAAGTATATCTTGGATAAGATAGATAAAGAAGAGAAACAGGCAGCAAAAAAACGGAAGCGGGAAGAAAGTGTGGAACAGAAACGTAGCAAGCAGAATGCTACCAAGCTCTCTGCATTGCTCTTCAAACATAAAGAGCAACTCAAAGCAGAAATACTGAAAAAGAGAGCACTCCTGGACAAAGACCTTCAGATCGAAGTGCAGGTGAGAGGGTTTTGCCTTCTGCGTTCAATGTTTAGCTTCTAATTTTATTTTTTCCCTTGATTAAGCTTATAGGTTCAGTTTGTTCTCTAGAAGTCCATTGCTGTGCAGACAGTAAATGCAGTAGAAATCACTGGGACACCTGTCTTTTAAAACAAAAAACAGAATCTGTCTTCTCTTACATAGTCACCTTGAGAGGTTAGCGTACTGATTGATTAAAACATTTGAGAACTTGCTTGGGAATACCTTTGATTGTCTGGCAAAGTCTTTTATTTATTTTTTTATTCTTTTTAAAATTTCTTCCGTAGATAAATGGTTGCTGGGATGCCTCCCCCCCCCCCAACCCCTATGGACCATCCATTCATTCAGACTTCTCTCTCATTGTTGGTTGATTTATGTTCTGTCCATCGGTCTCTCTTCCTTTTCTGTGGTTGTGTCTATTTGACAGGTGAGGGACTGTGTTCCTGGTACCCGGCGTTCTGTGCGAGAAGGACTGTAGTCTTTGCTTTGCATTGGGCAGCCTGTCCATGCTCGTTTGAGGTTTAACCATGTCTTCTCATTGCTGGCTGTCCGGTCCAGTCCATTCTCCCTGTATGTCCGTTTCCTCTCCACCTCATAGGTCTGCCTTCTGGCTTGGAGGGCCTTGCTCTGAGTCCTTTTCTGTAGTGAGGTTTCTCAGAGAGGGTAGGTATCCACCAATGGCCTTTGTGGGTCATCTCCACTCTCTTCCTTTGCAGATTTGTTGTGGAGCCAACTCCCCAGCTCTGTGGACTTTCCCACAGTGTGGGGAGGGGCTCCTTGTTTTCTTGGGTGACATATCCCGAGATGTGGTCTTGGTTCATCAATTCCTGACGAGTTTGTAGGCACACTTTTGTGATAGGTCTTCACCATGGTTGTCTCTCCAGTCCATCATGTTCTATGATGATCCTTCTCCTGGGTCCTGCCCAGTTGTATTGGAAGGATCCTTATCTGGTCCCTAACGCTTTCTGTGTTGCTGTTTGCAATGCTTGTTTTTCTTATTCCTACTAAGGACTAAGTGAAATGAGAATGAACTGGCATGACCCCTCCCTCCCCCATTTCCCTGACCCTGAGTGGATCTTTTCTTGCCCGTGCGCTGGGCCGGTGGAGGTCTCCCTGACCAGCCCTCGAGGCCCTCTTACCCACCAGCTTGTTGGCAGAGCACCTCAGTGGGTGTGCAATTGGTGCAGAGGCCAGCCGGTAGCTGCAGGCGCATGCTGATCAGGGCACACACACCCCCCACTGTCTCATTAAGACCAGAATTCTCCCTTTATTTGTGTTGGATCCTGTAGGCATAGCTAGCCCTTTATCTGCTTGTCAAAGTTCATTAAAAAATGAAAGAAAATATCTATTCATACATGTGTAAAAGAAAAGTAGGCTAGTTCAAGAAACTCTGAAAGTGCTTCCACACTTTAAGAAGTGAGACAGCCAGGTGTGGTGGCACATGCCTGTAATCCCAGCTACCTGGGAGGCAGAGGCTAGGGATCACTTGAGTCTGCGGGTTCGAGACTACCCCAGGCAACATAGTGAGAATTAGTCTCAAAAAAAAAAAAAGTGAAACATATTGAGTATTCATTAGCCCAACACCAACATCGCTTCCATCTCTTAAAACATCAGAGATCACAACATGAGCCTATGGTTCACGGGTAAAAATAACAAGACCTAGTCTCAAAAAAAAAATAGGGCCAGGCATGGTGGCACATCCCTGTAAGTTGCAGCCTAGGAAGCCGTGGCAGGGACCAGGGATCGCGATTCAAGTCCCACTCAGGGAAATATAGTAAGACCTAGTTGCAAAAAAATAGCTAGGCATGGTGGCACGCGCCTGTAATCCTAGCTACCTGGGAAGCTGAGGCTGGGGATTGCTTGAGTCTGTGGTGCCCTGGGCAACCTGAGTCCGCGGTTCCATGGGCAAAAATAGTGAGACCTAGTCTCAACAACAACAACAAAAAATTCAGAGATCAAAATAGCTGGCACGGTGGTGTGTGCCTGTAAGCAACAGCCTACGGAGTCATGGCAGGGTCTGGGGGTCATGGTTCGAGTCCCACCCAGGGCAACATAGTGAGACCTAGTTCCAAAAAAATAGCTGGGTATGGTGGCACGTTCCTGTAATCCCAGCTACCTGAGAAGCTCAGGCTGGGGATTGCTTGAGTCCCATAGTACCCCGGGCAACATGAGCCTGTGGTCCCACTGGCAAAAATAAAGTTTGGTCAGTCTGAATTAGACAAAGAATTGGTGATAAATGTTTCTCAGTAGCAATAATTTGGATCCTTTTTGACAGACCAGTTTTTACATGCTGTAGGACATTGTACATTGGGTACTAAACCCCTCAGCACTACTACCACTGGAGCAGCTAAAGGAAAATACCCTAGTCCCTTTTACATACATTCACAAATTGTTTCTAGCAGTGTCAGTACCCCCTCAGCTGGCTGGGTTAAATATGTCTGAGTGTCCACCCAGGGAACTGCCATTAGGACAAAATAGTGAGTGTGGGGTGGTGCTTTTTTGTTTTTAATTCTTTGGGAAATTTTTCTCAACAATAAGTGCAGGTAGTCGAATGGTATATGTAACATGATCTGGCTATTTGCGTCATGTTTTGTTGTTTTTTATGTGCCTTGCAAACTAATTTTAAGTAGGTTTTGTTTTTGTTTCCTCTCTTGAAGCCCAGCTAACTTTTAGCATCAGTCAGGAAGCCTGCTCTCAGTACCCCCCAGCGGAAACAGGTTATGTCAGGTTCCCTCCTCCTATGGAAACTGTTGCCACTGTTGGGTGACCACTTCCTGTGTCTGAATCTAGAGCCCTACCAGTCCCTCTTCACAGTTTTGTCTTTTCGTTCCTCCGGGCTGTTAGTCTCCTGTTCAGGTGTGGCTGTATCTTTGGCTTTCTCTCTCTATTTATTTTTCTTGTTTGTTTTTTGGACTAGTCTCACTATGTTGCCTGGAGTAGTCCCAAAGCGATCCCCAGTCTGACCCTCCCACGTAGCTGGAATTACGGGAGCTCACCACTACGCATGGCTATTTTTTGAGACTAGGTCTCGCTATCTTGCCTGG
>PVHY01008135.1:0-63443 GCA_004024945.1 Uropsilus gracilis
AAAAAAAAAAAAAAAAAAAAAAAAAAAAAAAAAAAAAAAAAAAAAAAAAAAAAAAAAAAAAAAAAAAAAAAAAAAAAAAAAAAAAAAAAAAAAAAAAAAAAAAAAAAAAAAAAAAAAAAAAAAAAAAAAAAAAAAAAAAAAGGGCAAGCAAAATTGAAAAAGAGCCAAATAGAGCTTGTAGGCCTAAAAAAACTAGTTAATTTAAATTTCTTGAAAAATCAAGAAATGGATAAAAGGCCTATTAGAGGTCACAGGAAAAAAGTAATCTGAAAGGATGAAGACAGAGAAAATGTGGCACAGAGAAAAAAATAATATAAAATATACATGGTCAAGAATACATACAGAGTCAACACACAGAATTCTACTAATAAAGAAGGGTTCTGTAACACTGAACAAAACAACAACCATGTTTTCATGGGAGAGTCAAGTAGGAAATATTAACACTCATTAAAATAAACACAAAAACATAACAAGTCATGTCATGGTAAATAAAATTAGGAAAAGATATAAAGTACTTTCCTCAATTTAGAACACAGATTTAGAGAACCTTCAATGAAGACATGAATTGATAGTTGAAGTATAAATCAAGTTAACTATAAGAGTGTTCTAAGTAGAGTGAACTACTTTACAGAAAGATTGGAGGCAGGAGAAAATACTCCATTTTTCAAAAACTCAAAGAAATATATGGGGATGGGTAATGAAGAACTGTTCAACAATGAACAGGATTAGGTGATTCATGAAACAATAAATAGGAGCAAGATCATACAGTTTTAAAAATGGATGTTTGGTCTTTTTCCTAATATTAAAGAGAAGACACTGAAGGATTTTAAGATGACCAGGTGAAAATACGAGATTTTCATTTGGTAAATAAAATCACAGTAATGTCTCAATTGATAGACCTGACCTTTTTATAGTCATAGGTATCTAACTGTAAGTTTAATATAATTAGTAATTAACTAGTTAGCCATAACTACAAGAAAGCCTTTACAAGAAAGCTGTTATGAATTAACAGTCCCAGAAATAGGGGATTTCCCTTCTATCTCCAAATATTTACAAGTTTTCTTCTTGGAAATGAATTACAGATTTTCAATTTTGACATCTTTTGTCTATTTTTATACTGCTAACAGAATTAGATTATTTACTATATCTAACTAGTTGGATATTTATTACTAATCATTTCCTCATTTTAATCATTTTTTCATTTTTATACTACATATTTTTAGAGATATACATTTAATTACCTCATTATTTAAAATTGAGATGAACATACTAAATACTGGATTTTATACAAAGATGATTTCAATTTTCTTTTATATTTAGAGGAGATCAGGACTTTATCCTTTATTGTTAACCTTCTTTTATTCCTATTGTTTAGTATTTTCAATGTGAATTTTCAACTTTAAATTCATCATCAAATTTTTATTTCCAAATTATTTAACTATTTATGCTAATATTTTATTTTTAATATTGAATTGAAAATAAATGCTTTTAGCAATTAGTTGAATTTCTCTTGTGTCATCCAGTTAACCTATTTTTTCACTTTTTATTTTGAAATAATTATGAATTAACAGGAAATTGCAAAAACCCAGTTTCTCCTAACAGCAACATCTTCTATAACAATAGGACAATGTCAAAGGAGGAAATTGCTATGTGTATGATATACAAATCCTCTTTCACCAGTTTTTCAGGCACTCATTTGTGCACATGTGCATGTATACGTACTCTTTGCAATTTTATGTTTAGACTAATGTAACCATCATGCAAACATTAGACAGAATTGTTCCAAGTATCCCCAGTGCCTTCACACCAGTTATAAAATTCTTGAAACTCAGCCTAAATTGGTTCGCATAATAAACAGAAGAGAGCCAAGAAGAAGATTTCAACAGTGTGTGAAAAAGGAAGCAGTCAAAAGTTAAGGGATAGACAAAAGAGATTTTTTTGAGAACAGCTGTGTAAGAACACATCTTGGTTAGGGAGATATACAAAGAAGATTATGTAGAAGTTTTGTTCTGTATTCTATGATGTTTTCCCTATTAACTAGAAAATGATAATGTATGTTCCTGTGCATTTATATTAGGTAACACATCATAATGAGATCAGTATTTAGTTAGGAGGTAGGCCAGTGAGTTTTATTTGAACTATACAATGATGAATTTTTCTAGATTAGCCAATTGAAAGCCCATTAAAATTATAGCTGAAATAGTATGGTGCATGCATCCCTATTTTTCTAAAGTAAAATTTACTCAGTGTTCCAAAACTACTCATATATTCTTTACGCTGTATTTAAATGGTGACTTTATAGTATTCCAATGAAGAAAAGAAAAACTAAGTGTAAAAACCATTTGTTTTATATTTAAAATTTTAACAGGAATAAATCTAGATAATAGTATATTCACAGTAAAAAAAGGACTGCAATATATTTCATCCAAACCCTTTTATATCATTACTACATACATATTACTACATCATAGATTACGAAAGACCTAATTTGTCTGCATGCATAACGTACATCAGAATACCAGGTATCTCTGCATTATTCAGTAAAATGTGGTAGTAAAATTATAAAAATATTTCCAAATCTTCAGTCACTTCTTCACCAGAAAAGATTAGCCCTTCTTTCTTCATTCTCAAAGTAAATTACAACTTAGAAAAAACATTAAATCAACTTTTCAAAGGTACTGAATTCTAGAAAAGAATTTAATATTATCTGGAATATTTAATTCACTTCTTTGATGGGATTTTAGAAACACTGCTATGTTATAATTACTAGTCTCAGAGAAAAATTTTAACATTGAAGTGACTTTCATTCAATCATCAGTAACTACTCAGCAGCTAACAGCAGATGCTCTGTCTATCCTGACTACATTTAAGTGCGTAATTCTTGCCTTCATCCAGGTAAAATGTTCATTGCAAATCTTCTTAGTTAAGTGTATATTTATATCTTATCATATATTATATATCATATACTCAACTTTAAAAAAAGAGCAGGCCTCAAATAACTGGGGATCATTAACTACTCATATTTTTAAGTACAAGGCAATAAAAAAAACTATCAAAACACTTTTGGGAGGAAGCCTGGTTTGATGTCAATGTATATTTGCTGAGATTTTAGTAGAATTTCTGGTGGGTGTCACTGTAAGTTGAATGGCATAAATATGAACATTTTGATAGGGATACTAAAGGTCAGTATTTCATTTGTTATTTTTCTTTTTATTTTTTTTCTGGAAACCTTCATTTTCCCTAAGAAGACAATTCTCTAATTATCTGCCTGAGGGTATACAACTGGGTAAACAGGGTATTTTGTTCAAAGAGCAGAATAAAGAAAAAGGGATGAAGGAAAGGTTTCATTACTTAATAATCCTCTTCATTACACCACAAATTCTGATATACAGAAAGTCCAAACCTAGACTGTCCATATTATTCTTCCAAGAACGTACCCTACCTTATTCCTAGTTATTATCTGTAAAGTGAAAAGGGTTGGCTGCCTGTCATAGTACATTTTAACAAAACTATTCTCCAGCCCAATCCATTATGCCTATGCAAATCAAGTGCCTCGATTTTTTTTTTTAACTTTCTGCTATTTCTCTTTGTTGATATTTAGGTTTACTGAATCGTGCTAAATCAGTCATCATTTCTCATCTACTCTGTATATTAAAAGTGTCTTAATATATTATCATTGTTTCTTAAAAAATTATTTTAGTGGAAATTTGGATGAAATTAAGATGAAGGTGTGCTTTTTTAGCAAGTGTAATTTTTAAAGTCTCACCTAATTTAATAAAGTGATGTGACAAAGTCCATGTTACTCTCCAAACTGCTGCTATTCAGTTATCTACCTAAAAATAAATAAATCAATTATTTAACCCACATTATTGTGATTCAGTGGTTTCCCATTCCATATAGGGAAGAAATGTCCAAAATGTCCAAAATCCTTACAATAACATAAGACCCTGAATAAGCAGCAGTTTTTTTTTTAATATATAAAACATCTTCTAATCATCCTTTAACAATCAGAAAAAGTCAAGTTGGCATTTAAAATCATTCAAGCAGCACCCTCCTCTGTAAAGCTTTTATAGCTTTTCCTCACTTCCCTTGTCAAAGGGCATTTTCCTTTCCTAGTCTCTCTTTTATAAACTTTTATCATTGATTACTTCATTTTTCATCTAAGCATCTGCCTTATTCTGGGCTTCTAGAACAGAAGATTTTAGTACATTCTCGTTTATAACTGCAAAATTATCCAATGAAAAATTAGGTTGTTTTCCTTCTAAAATGTTTCTTGAAACCAGGCTGATTAAAAAACACAAATGTTCTTTCAAAATTTTTCTCACAAAGGACAAAACACCAGCAAGGTATAAACTATTATAGAAGAAAGAGCAAAAACCTAGAGAAAAGAAATGAGTTCATTTCTACTTAAAATTGTTCTGCTAATTAAACCAGACATAAATGTAAACAACTCTTTCTCTCTTTTCTCTCTCCCACGCCTTTCCCTCTTTTTTCATATCCCTTTGTAAATAAACCTTTTATTAAACTTTCTATATGTGCCTTGGGTCATATTCTAAGGTTTAAGTGTTTCTCATTCCTTTTGGGTTCCCTGTAACAATGTCAGTCTGAGAAAATTTCAAACACCAGAAGGCAAAGATGACTATGAAGAAGTCCAATATCAAAAGGTCTGAGCTAATATTTCCACCATTTAATTAATGTAAGGCATAATGAGAAGATTTGGTTTCCTGGGCTAAGCCCAAACTGATATCCAAAGATCACATATATACACAAAATGAATAAAATAGGATAGAGATGTTTCTGGGACTCCCTGCCATAGGATTCCCATATATTAAGGAATGTTACAATCAAATAGGAAGAATATAAAAATGCAAAGGCTGACTGGATTAGTAATTAGTGTTCTCATTCAATAGGAAGCCAAAGAGGAGAACCAGACTATGAAGATGAGATTTTAGTGAAATGGGCAGAGTAAAACTGAAAAGGTGAAGCAGAATTATGCTATAACCAGAACTGAAATAGGATTTGATCTCCTGGTTCCTGTAATATCCTGCTTGATAATATCTTCATCTATGGGCTTTGACCACTGGACAGGATAATGTAGTTATCCTGGACAGGATTTATGTTGGAGAATTTGGGTATCAATTCCAATCACAGCAAGAAGCAGTAACTAATGGTCAGACTCTAAGAGAAAAAGAGAGACTAAAGTTAAGTAAGGTATGCAAACAGCAAGTTTATTAAGCTTTAATAAAAACTGCACAGCAGAGGCTTGGTTGGGCTTCTCTGCCTGGCAACTCTGTATTGTCACATACTCTGAATGAAAGACCATGTGGTTCTCCATGAATTCATGATCAAATCTGTGGACCCTTCCTACAGTTTGTGGCCTATGGCTTTCTTTCCTTACCTGATTTTGATTTGCATTCTATCCCTTCAATAAAACAGATTAGCATCACAATCCTCAGTGAGTATTGTGAGTCCCTGTAGTGAATAATTCATCTAATAGGTGGGGTTTGGGAAACCCTGAACCCTACAATTATTGTCATAATGGAGAGTAGATTTCTGGGAATTCTAGATCTGTACAATTTGCTAAACATATTTGCAGTTCTATGTTGTGATCCTATATATTCTGTTGCTTAGTCTTCATAACAGCTCCATAGAATAAATACTATAATTATGAAGACAATGAGAAATAAACAAAATAACTTTCATTCACATATTAACAATATAAGACAGAGTATGGATTTGAATAAAAAAAAAAATCAAGCCTCAAGGCTTAAAGTCTTAATATAGTATATTTCCTTCCAAGGTGACTAAGATTCTCTTTTTCAGCCATTAAGGTCTCTGATTTATGACTAGATGATTTTCAATATTATTTCAAGTCATGAAAATCTACATGCAATCAATAATTCAGCAACAGTTAAAAAGAAACCTTAAATAACCTTTATAATATTTACCTTTGTCATTGCTTAAACTATCATTCTTACAAGAAATTTTTAACTCAATACTGTCAAGGACATATATTAGCACACAAACATTAATTGTCAAAATATATTAAAATAAATCCACTAAACTAATTCAAATGTAACTAATTCAATGTAACTAATTCAAATCCACAAAACTATTTCATATATAAAAAAATAACAGTTAAATGAAAATTTCTAATTTCTTGGAATATAGCTGTTTTTATTGAAAAAATAAATTATTATCAAGCATAATTCTGCCATTCTAAAAAATAACTTTAATTACTTTATAATACTTTATAAACTATTTTTAAAATTAATTACTTTTTAATAATTTTATATCATTAGAATCACTATACTCCAGATTTATATTTTACTTGCAGTGTTTTAAATATTTATAGAGTAAATATCATTTTAAAAGCTATATACTATCGCAGAGTATTAATTTCACAAATTATTGTGAACGCCCTTCCTTTTTTGTTTTTTGAGACTAGGTCTCACTATTTTGCCCGTGGAACTGCAGGTTCCCATGGTTGCCCATGGTACCACTGACCCAAGTGATCCCCAGCCTCAGCTTCCCAGGTAGCTGGGATTACAGGCGCATGCCACCACACCCAACTATTTCGGGGGGACTAGATCTTGCTGTGTTGCCCAGGGCAGGACTCGAACCACGGTTCCCAGACTCTGCTGGGACTCCATAAACTGTCGCTTACAAGCATGTGCCATGGTGTCGGGTCTCGCCCTTCCCTTTTGTATCCCCAACTCCTATTATGTTCTCAGCTGTCTGATATTTAAAAAATTGTATTATAAGGACAATATCCTAAAAGTATAGTAAATCAAAGATACAAATTTCTTTATGGTTCTTAATGAAAACATAATGCTTTGCCAAAAATGTCATTTTATAGTACACAAAAGGTATACTCATTACTGAATGCTTTCTCAGTATTAAGTTTTGTCTATTAATATACTTCATCTTATTATATAATTTGATCTTATAAAATGTTTTGCCTATTAGAAAATAATAATCCTAAAGGTACATTTTCTCTACTCTCATTTTTATTTTATCAGCAGAAAATATACAAAATTCTAGATACAATCATCAGTATGTTAAAACTTTCATATTTATTTTAAAGTTCAGTTCATAGTTGGAATTAGGCATGGCTTCTGATTGAGAAAATAATATGAAGTAAAAGTGGTAATTTGATCAAATAGATATAATTGTAATTTTGTTGTCAAGAAAGTGAATGCTATTTTACTTTGAACTTCTTTCAGAACAGACAGCAACAAAAAATTATTTTTACTAAGCAAATAAGCTACAATGATTAAATTGCTTATTGCCTAAGGAAGATAAGCTACTCTGATAGACTCCAAGGAATTACACAAAACTTACTAAGACACAATTCCTGTCCTCAAAGACTTACAATCTAGTAGGGAAAGACAGACATCCAAACAAATAGGTGTAATACAAAGCAGAATTATTAGTTGTTAAAACTGTTACAAAGTTCTACAGGAGCACAGGATGGTGAGATTAATTCAAGTTGGGGTGATCTGGAAGACTGGGTCAGCAGAAAATAGTAGAAAACTCTGGCCCTTAGAAAATGCAGTAGTGTTACAGCCCAACTGGGTTAGGGTCGAAGCCCCACTCCCCACAGAAGGTTTTCCTAAAGGAGATGGAGCCAGGGCCCTAACCCAGTTAGGTAGGTAATTCGTTGATTTCAATTATGAATGCCAACACTTTCATTCCTTGGTACAGGTAGATATGATTTCATAAGTATTTTACTTTGAAAAGTAAATAAATTTAACAAAGCATTAAGTAACTTACATAAAAATCTAAGTTACTTAATTGGCCTCTATCATCAGAATGGCCTCAGGTGGTACCCTGATCATATAGGACCAAAAAAAAAACCAGACACCACTTCAGTATGTTACCTACGTGGTGCTCCAATACATGTTTTCTTATTGATATCCTAGGAAGACAGATGGAGAGAGACAATTTCAGAGAAGTAGCCTGGGTGGTGGTCTCCTACCCCACATTTTGCTGAGATTTTATTTATTTTGAAATTTTTTACAAACACATTAGAATAGCTTAATGAGATAACAGGATTTTTTTTGTCCTGCCATCTTCTCAATAGTCAGCAGGTACACTGCTGGTTTATATGATTTCTCAGAATAAAACATAGACAAGATAATATAACCAATATGTAATATTTAACAGGTACCACACGAGGAGGGAAACAGCTAGAAAGAGAATAATAAATACAAACATGTTCAAGTACAAACATGTTAAAGAACATAAAGCAGGTATCATGCGCATAGAATTAGAAACATTAAATGTGTAGAGAAAGACAAGAGTATTTGTTCCAAATGTTTTTCATTCTGTTTCTACATATCCTTGAAATTTCTCAAATTTTTTGTTTTTTAATCTGACTTACAAACATAAAAATTTAGAACTTCACAACTGTTGTTTATATATAATCCTGAAATCAGCTTCATTTTAATGAACAGATCAGGGAAACAACAGAACCTCAGTCATGTATAATATATAAGTTTGGCACTTCCTATGAAACTTAAAATGATTATTTTCTGAGGAGTAGCAGGCAATCTCACTCTAATTATTCAATACTGTTACAGTCTACAACCAAAAAAGGAAAGGAAATTGGAATAAAGACACATCCTGACTAAATGATTTAATAAGGAAGATAATCCATTATATAGACTTCCTTTAAATATAAACATACAATTCAAAGACTTGGTATCAAATTTTTAGCTGAGTAAACCATGGAACAAATATGACAAAGGGTTATAGCATCTGTAATAACAGTATAAAGAGTGCATTAACACATTAGAAAAACACAAATCCTGCTAGATAACTGAAAAAAAAAGTTCACAAAGAATGGAAATTGCTAATAAAATACGAAAAAAATCCAACCTATCAACTAAAGTAATACAAATTAAAACAATAGTTTTTAAATATAAAGTGATTAGATATAAAAACAGTAACATTCAATGCTGCCACATTTAAGGTGCAAAAATTCTTTCAAAAATGCTTATTTGATTTGAAAACAAGATAGTCTGAAAATAATTAATGCTTGTGGGGTAGGGGTGAAGTGAAAATACAATATATTGACAGGAGATAAGGGTAGTATATACAACTTTTAAATAATCTGTGTAAACTATGAAGAGAAATTTAGATTTTTTTTGTTTTCAAATTCATAAATGCTGATCAGTAAGTCTAGTGCTAAAAACAAAGTTTAAAAATAATCAGAAATGCAGACAGATTAGTATTGTTATCACGATATTTATCAGCGATTCATAAATCATAAAAAATTACAAATTATAATGTCAAACACAGAAATGACTCATTATCAGATTAAATATTACATAGTCATTAAAAATTGTTAGTTATTATCTGAGGAAAATGTAAAGATAATATAGTAGGGGGAAAAGATCTGTAATTTTAATGCAATTTTAATTAAAACTATTAAAAGAAAGCAGATTTTTTTTTCAATCCTGCTGCTTGACTGAATTTGTGTGTGTAATCTTCAGCATTTGACATATACGATCATATCACCCACAAACAAAAATAATTTTATTTCTCCCTTTCTAATCTGTATGAGATGACTTGGTTTACATCTCGTCTAATTTCTATAGTAAGAACTTCTAATACTACTTTAGAATAGAGGCAGTAAACTGGTATTGTTCATAAAGAAGTGCTTGTAGTCTTTTACAAATAAAATGAGCAGAACATGAAATCAATACATGAGAACCAGATGAGTTTCTATATTCTAATAATGAACAATTTGAAAATGAAATTAACAAAAGAACTCATTTATAGTACCAATGAAAGGAATAAATACTTAGGAGTTAGCCAAGGAAATAAAAGACATATACTAAAAAGCTCAAAACAATTCTGAAAGAATTTAAAGAAAACATGAAAAGACATTCTGCATTCATGGACTAGAAGGCTTGATATCGTTAAAATGTCAGTACCACCCAAAGAGATCTACAAATTCAATGCAATTTCTCTCAAATCCCAACAATGTTTCTTACAGAAATAGTACAATCCCAAAATTCATAGGTGAACTTTAATGGGATCCTACAATATTAAGAAAGAAGAACCAGGTTAGAAGACTCATACTGCCAGATTTCAAAACTCAAATATTAACTCAAAGTGGATCAAAACCTACACATTTTAACATCTAAATAACAAAACTCTTGAAATAAAATAAAAAATAAAAGCTTTACACAGGGCGGGCACCATGGCGCATGCTTGTAAGCGACAGCTTATGGAGTCGCGGAGGGATCTGGGGATTGTGGTTCGAGTACTGCCCGGGGCAACACAGCGAGAACTAGTCCCAAAAAATAGCTTGGGAGTGGTGGTGTACGCCTGTAACCCTATTACCTGGGAAGCTGAGGCTCGGGGTTGCTTAAGTAGTCTGTGGTACCCTGGGCAATGTGAGCCTGCAGTTTCATGGGCAAAAATAGCAAGACCTAGTCTCAAAAAAAAAAAAAAAAAAGCTTTACAACATTGAATCTGAGGATAACTTCTTGAAATATGATATCAAAGGTACAAGTAGCAAAAGAAAAAAAAACTGAAATTAACGAAAATTTTAAAATCTTCTGCAACATAAGACACTTAGAAAGCACAGAGGTAACCTACAACATGGAGAAAATGTTTGTAGATCATAACCTCTGATAAGGGATTAATGTCCAGAAAATATAGAGATCGACAATAACTCAACATAAAAGCAAACATCCCAATTTAAAACTGGGCAAAGGCCTTATATAGATATTTCATCAGAGATACAACTAGCCAAAAAAGATAAGAAAAAAAAAATCAAAATCACTATCATTAGGGAATTGGAAATCAAAACCACAAAGAGATACTGACACATAGAAGAGATACTGACAAAGAGATACATTTGAACAGTTATTATCAAAAAACAAGTGTCAGAAAGAATGTAAAATACTTCTTTCTCCCACATTATTCAATCTTGCAAAGGAAGTAAATTCTAACATAGGTTATAACAAAATAAACCTTGCAGACAATAAGCTAAGTGAAAAAAGTCAGTCACAAATTGATTCTACTTATATGATGTAATTAAAAATCAAAATACACATACAAAGTGAAATGGCGGTTGCCAGGGAGGAAGGTGTCAGTTAGAATTGCTGTTTTCTTTAAATGGAGTAAGTTTTGTAGATGGGCAGTTGTACAAAATGTGAATGTAATTAATGTCATTGAATTTGCAGTTAAAATGCAAGACTTTATGTTAAGCATGTTTAACAACAATTTAGTACTTTTTTAATTGCATTGGTTTGGGGGCAAAAAAGCAGAGAAATGTTTTTACAAAAAATATGTTTAAGAACTAAGATATTTCATGTTCATGACAGTAAAACAATCATAATTTCTACCTTATACCATTTAACATTTTCCAAATTTTTATAACATGTGCCTTTATTTTGTATGACAAATAAAGTGAATTTTAAAAAGGGGCTTGGTCTTATGAGATTAAAGATTTTCAACAGATTTCAGAAATTGACAAAAATTTTAAATATTATTTCTAAATAGAAATTTTCTTTAAAATCAGTGACTTATAAATATAAAATAGGAATTCACTTAATTTTAATTGTTTCTAAGAAAGGGCAAGCTTTCTAAAGTTTTGTTTATTCTTTAAGTATGACTGAGACAGATTTGTATTACTGACACTGTTCTCTGCTACTTTTGGGATTTCTCATACATAATTCACATATACACCGTAATTATCATAGGTTTTTAACCAATTTTTCAGTTAAGTTCTGTAATATCAAAAAAGCATGCCAGGCATGGTTTTAGTTAACAAATAGTTAACTAAACTAGTTAACTAAACTAGTTAAACTATAACAGGTAATAGTTAACAAACTGATTCAACTAATAGTTCTTAAAACATCTGATGAAAATAGCTCTTGAAACTTCTCATGAATGCTAGAGCATACAAAGTATCCTATCAAAACTACAGGTCATGGCTATCCCTTTTCACTTTTCTGTATTATATGTATTTTTAAACATGCCATTGGTCACTTCATATCCAACCAACTTCTCTTCCTATCTTTTCATTTTAATTACAGAGTTCTTCAGGCCTTTAAAGGGTTAAGTGAAAAGAAAAACTTTAAAGCACTGTAATTATTAAGGAGTAAACCTACCCTCATAAATACTTCATTTGTTTTAAAAATATGAAAGTAACTAGTTATTTTTATCAAATATATTTTCTTAAAGGAGCATTTCCAATATTATTGAACCTAGTTATATGTTAAATATCCACAATGATTCACTCAATTTTGACCAAGAAAAATGATACATTACCTGAAATGTTTTACAAAAGGATCCTATTACTGTTTAGCTATAGTCTCAGTCAAGCTGTTCCACAATGTACACAAACCAGTTAAGATTCTCTCAGCAGTCTTCAATTAAAATTTTCACCCAAATGGACAGAATTTTAATATTTGTAACTAAATGTATTGACAGTACTAACAAAGGACAAAAAGATTTTTAACAAAACAAACAATATTTTGAAATTTCTGTCAGATACTTCAAAGTCTCTTCAGGAATATTAATATATATTTCTACCAAGATAAATCTAAATACAATTAGCTTCTATTCTTTCAAAACAAGCAAATGAAAATATGTTTAACAAAATAAAAGTAGATCTTACCAATGCAGGCCACTGAATCTGTTTGCTCTTTGATCCCTGAGTCTGGCTAGGGTAGTTCCTTTTGGCCCATATTAAGTGGTATTCCACCAAAAAGGTTGAAAAATCTTCATAAACTTTAACCCACTCTCGTTTATCCCATTCAAGATCATCAAACTCCACATATACCTATGGAAAAGAAAACATAAAATTCTTTAAGCAATACAGGTAGGGCTTGATATTTTAAAATACAAGCCATGAGGTTGAATTAGGAAAGACATTACCAAATTCATTATTCAAACTGACAATTATCATTTAGCTAACTTCTGAACCACATTTTAACACCTACTTATCATATGATAAGAAGATCCATAGGTTTATTAAATAATTTATACAATCTTGGTTTGTATAAATTAGCCACTATTACACATACTCCAAAGAACTGTATCAATACTGATGATTCTATAAGCAGAGATAGGTTAACAACTTTTGTAACGGATTAAGTAGGAATATTTTAGATTTTACAAAACATTTGGTCTCTGTCACAACTTACTCTGTAGTATGAAAACAGGAAACAGTATTAAACATGATATGCTTTAAGCAGATTTATTTCAAAGTTAGAAATCAACATGAGAGCTCTGTTTAAGCGAGGCTCTTATTATTACTGGCTTTTAAATACATTTAAAATTATGGTCCAGTTGTTTGAAAAAATTTTGAAACCCAAGAAAATGAAAGTGAACTGAACTTTTTTCATAGATAAAAGTCTGAAGAAAATTTTAAACGAATTAAAAAACAAAATAAGGAAGTTTGCCTCTTTTTAGTTCCTTTCTCCACAAAAAGTAAATAAATGTGGCCATAATATTAAGTCACTTTCACTTGATTATTACTGAGTCAAAATCAGCAGGCATTTATCAGTTAGCCTAAACTTAAACATAAGTTATATGTCAAGCAGTATGAATAATTCTAAAAATTACTTTGAGGAACTTGATCTTAAAATATAATTAATTATTTAAAAGTTTGGAATTAAACCTCAAACATCCTAGCATAATCCAAAATATAAGCACTTTGAAATAATACAAGTAGTTTCTGGTTTAAAGGTTTTGAACTAAGATTAAGATCTAAAATCATATACTTTATTAATTTATATTCAGTTATAGAAGTTGTGTCTTCTTCAGTTGTAAAAACCAAGAGCATTTAAATGAAATTAGTTTCTATAAATGTTTGGTAAGCCTACACATATTTCACTGCAATCTGATTCAGAAATTCAAATCGTATTCTCTCAATTTATTCAGGTGTCATTTAGACCTCTTAACTATTGACTGCATAGCTAAGTCAGCAGAGGTAATCAAAAACCCTACATGATAATTGTCAAATATTCAAACACTAAAATAGAAGACCCCCAACTCCAACAGTGTGAAAAGAAAATCCTTACAATTTTTGTGCAAATTTTGCAAAAATCCAGAAAAACACTCAAAGGTTAAGACTAGGCAGTTAACCAGAATGAAAAAGGGAGAAAATTATCTCCTGGGGACAGATTTTCCTTGTAGGCTTAAAGAGCATTGACTTTGACTTTGGTCTTAATCTGAGGCAAATGAAGGAGAAAACTGACTACATATGAAATGTTGGGTTTTTACTGTACTGGCCTTTTTCGTTAAATGCACAGAAAGTAACAGAAACCTCTCTGGAGACAGTACCTCTGTAGAGCTCTCGCGGTAGATTATATGGCAATAAAAATTATGTACCTTAAATAGATATCCAGCACCGATCCTCCACTTTGTGCCAAGTTTAGTAGACAGAAGGAGGAAGGTCTTTCATACATGTTAACAAGGATAATTTATTAGCTATTTATGGCATTAATTAGAAAATGCAACCTAGACAAAATTAAATTAAAATTCAACTTTAAAAAATATATTTCATTACAGTAATTTATGTCTATATCATAAAATTTGCTACTTTCATCATTTCTAAGTGTACAATTCAGTAGCATTAAATATATTCACAATGTTATACAACTGCCACCCTCATTTCTAAAACTTTTTCATTCCAACTAAAACTGTTTACTCACTAAAAAAAAATAAGTAATTACAAATACCCTCTTCTCCAATCTCTTAGTAACTTTTAATCTACTTTCTATCTCCATGAGTCTTAGATATTTCATATGACTGAGCTATTTGTACCTTGTATCCTGACATCAAAATTACTTTTCATGGCAGAATAACGTTCCACTTTAGGTATAAATTATATTTTACTCATACATCTATTGATGGCTACTTGGTTTGCTTTCACCCTTTGGCAATTACAAATAATACAAAACCAAACATTAGCATACAGGATATCTCTTTGACTTCTTGCTTTCAATTATGTTGGGTTTGTACCTATGAGATGAATTCAATGTTTAACTTTTTAACTATGATTGTATTTCCATTACCACTAGCAATGTATGAAGGTTCCAGTTTTTCCACATCCTTGCCAACATTTATAATTTTCTCTTTTTATTGAAGTAATTCTAATAGATGTGCTAAAACTGTGATATTTCAAATGAACAAATATTATCTTTCCTATTAGTGAATTAAACTTGAAATGGTGAACTAAAACTCTAAGTACAATTCTAAAGAGTTCAATATATTCACACCAAGACAGCACATACTAGAACTATAACCTAACAAGTAAAATAAAAATATTTACTATGCTATATGTTAGGTTCTAAGAGTTCTGAAGTCTGGGGATCACAGAAATAATCCTTCATCTCCTAAAGGGCATTCAACCTTTTATCTCACATTATCAAGATTACTGGGGAGAGGCAGCTGCCCACGGCCCAGGGTGGGTCCTGGCGTTCGGAGCTCCCTTGCCAGCGGAGAGCGAGGGGCGTCGGGCCTCCTGGGTAAGTTCTCCAGGTGTGGGAACGGGGTGGGGGTGAAACCCCACCTGTCAGTAAGTGGCCACGGTCTGGGCGGCACCGGTCTGGGCGGCACCGTGAAGCCCCATGGGCGGACCAGTGGTCCTCTGGTCGCCGCCCCTGCGCTGGGACCTTCCGGAGCGCAGCATGGGGAGGGGGTGGGAGGGCCCCCCATCTCTCTCTTACTTCTTACTCCAGCTAAAATTCAGAGCAACCAGAATAGGTGCAACAGCAAACCCAACATAGAACCGGTGAGGGACCAGGCAAAAGTCCAGCCCACAGACCAGAGCTGGCAGCAGATGGACAACCAAGTGAACCTGTACAAGTAAGACCAGAAAAACAACCATAGAGACACGATGTCACCAGGCGCACTTCTACACTGTCTGGGCCAAAACCCGGGACATTATTTTGGAGAAATATTCAAGGAGAGCAACACACCCTCCCCTCATTAAGGGAGAGGAGAGGATGACCAAAGAGGGGATAATGGGCCCCACATCAAAACTGCAAACTGAAGCAGAGGAGATGATCTTCAAAGGCCACTCGAAGAAGCCTGAACTCATGGGCCGGCTCATGCCTGTAAGCTTCAGCCTATGAAGCGGCAGGGGCTAGGGATCATGGATCAAGTCCCGCCCGGGACCCATAGCGAGACCAAGTTCCAAAAAAATAGCTGGGCGTAGTGGCGCACATCAGTAATACCAGCCATCTGAGAGGCTTGAGGCTGGGGATTGCTTGAGTCCATGGTACCCCGGGCAACGAAAGCCTGCGGTTCCACGGGCAAAAATAGCGAGACCTAGTCTAAAAAAATAAAAAGAAGCCTGAACTCAGAGAAATTTCTTGACCAACACTGGCAGGAGGCAAGACCCCCAAAGCCCGACACCAGAGCCAGAGGAAAAGCAGCAAAGCAATAGAGAATGGATTGGACTGGAGAAGATGACCTGTAGCAAGAAAATATGGACAGATCACAAAGGAATATAACCTGGCCACCCAACACAAACTTAAGACTGAAAATCTAACAGGAAGGTTCGCCTGGACCCAACAACGCAGTCCCTCACCCAGAGAAAAGACACTACCATAGGAAAGAGACTAATGGACTCAGCGCAGCTAATGAACAACAAAGAATGGGGTGTGAGAGAATGGAGGGAGCACCGGAGGGAGAAGGGAGGGGGAAAAATATATATAACAGAGAGGTTGTAACCCAAAGAACAAAAGAAAATTGTTTATATTAAAAAAATAATAATAAATTATTGTTGTTAGAGAACTTGAAAGATTATTGATAGTGATTATAAAGGCAATACTAATAACAAAAACAGTTAACACTTCAATAATGCTTATTTTGTGTCAGGCTTATTTAGTAAGCCAGTTTATCATCACAATCACTCTGTAAGATGGTACTATTAACAGCTATTCAAATCTGAAAACTGAGACACACAGAAACAGGTTGCCCAAATTCAAACATTAAATGAACAAGACAGCTCTTAAGAGGCTCTAAGTCATTAATGGCATAGTCCCTACAAGCTAACACACAGCATATGATCAATGACAGAATGAATAATGGCATGTGGGAAGATGATTCCTTTGTGGCTAAAGGGTAGAAAACCACATACTTAAAATGGCCTTAAGGTCTACTACACCAAATCTGCAAGTTGGATCTCTTAGGGGATACATAGAGAGAGTTTAAATAGTAGACAACAAAAGATAATAGTAAAGTAAAAAAGAGAACAGGTTTGTTTTCATTATCTATTATATACTGCTTACTCCTTCTCTCCATTACCTATCTACTAATCTTTTTAACAAGACACAATCTTTTAATCTTTAATCTTTTTAACAAGATGTGTCAAGAATTGCAAACTATTCAATGAAGCTTAAATTTCAATTATATTCCTTATATTTAATGGAAAGAATTATCTTTTTGCCATGTCCTTATAAAATTCAACATATAGTAATTTGCTTTTGCATAAATTATGTGTGCTATTTAAGGTAATATCACTGATGAAGAATGTCTGAGTCTATATGGATTGCCATAATATATCATGCATTACACAGCTTAAACAAAAGGAAATATTTTTTAAATAAATTTTATTTTCTCACATTTCCAGAGGCTGTACGTGTGAAATGAGGATGTGAGAATGGTCAGTTACTGGTGAGCACTCTCTCAATGGATAGCAGGCAGCTGCCTTCTCAGAAACAGTGCTTATGCTCTCTTCTCATAAAAGCACAAAGTTAGCGAAAGTTTTCTGGTGTCTCTTCATATTAGGTCAGTAATCCCTCTTTAAGATCCCTAGTCTGATGAGTTCAGCTAACCTAAATTATCTCCCAAAGAGCCCATCTCCAAATAACATCATAATGTAGGACTTACACATTACACATACAATTTAGAGGGACACAAACATTTGAGTCATTAATAATGGTAATGATAACAGCAGCTCAGTGCTTACAAGTTGTTGGGCAGTTTTACATAAGAGAACTAAGAAACAGAGAAGTTAAGCAATTTAGAGATGTAGGCAATTATTTCAACAATGATACACAAATGAAAACAGATAAATTCAGAGTTCTGTTTTTCCTTTAGCACCACCGAACAAACAAAATGGTGAATGGCTGGCTTAGGACTAAAAATCTATGATTTCAGTTATTTTTTTAACACAAGGAGAATTCACAGACATCACAGCAATTATAGATATTTTAATAGATGAAGTAAATGGAGAAGTAGCTTTATCAAGTGAAAAAAAGCCTTTCAGGAACACAAATTTTGAAGATATTTTAAAGCATGAAAATGAATCAATCAATAGAGTTCTTCTATGGTTTAAGGGGGAAAATAGGGGCCTTGGAATAATTAACATGTCCTGAAGATTTGAGGATGTAATTAAAGATTTAAAGAGGCATAGGAACTAAAAATCTAAGGAAGAAAAATAAAAATTCAAGTTAAATGCAGAGTCCCGAATGCTATAAATACCAACCAATGTTATAAATACCAACCTGACTTATTTAGAAAAATTTGGGTTGAATCCTGGTATTGGTCTTTTGAGGCATGAGAGATTACTAAGTACATTATTTTTATCGAACAGAGAAAACATAGAAAGATCCATAATATATAATTCTAATTTTAAGAAGCAATTTTTAAAGCAGACTGTCAATATTACAATGCAAATACCATAATATATAATTCTAATTTTAAGAAGCAATTTTTAAAGCAGACTGTCAATATTACAATGCAAATACCAATCACTGACAAATGCTGTCAGCTTTTGATCTTTTATACAGCAGTTGATTACATGACTCTGAAACTCAGTCCTAGAGTCCACACTTTTGAAAATTTATACTGGTAGTCTTTTAAATTCTATCCCCCATTTGGCAAACCATTCCCAAACCTTTCCTACCACCTTTACTGCTACCAATTCTAAATCTAGTGACTCCTTTTAGATCTTTCTGTCTCAGCTACAAAAGATTGTTTGTTCTTTTTTTATAAAAGAACTTTAAAAAGGAATGACAGGGAAAAGAGATGCTCTGAAAACATATTCAAAATCAATGAGGTTATAAACAACTAGTGTATTGGTACATTCTTGACAAGAAAGTCAAAAAATAAGAACCCCAATTTATACATTCCCTGTTTTGACAAATAACACTTCTAACATTGAATTATTAGCTAGGCCATGTCTCTTGATCAGTACATTATATGCTGTAGCTACAAGAGCATACTCAAAAGTGATGCTGCTCCTGTGGTCAGAATATCAGACCCAGCGCATGCCCCCATGAGTTTTCTACTTTTCTTTGGATATCCTCCTGCAGATCAGAAGTCATCTTCCTCCCCATCCCATTTCTGGTCTGTAGTCTTATCCTGGAGGCTTTCCTCAATGGTGAGAAGTGTTTCCCACCTCCAGCACCAAATAGTGGCTACTTTGGAGCTGGAGGGTACCAGGCTATCCTGGTGCCTCCCACCGCCTCACAGCTCCACCTGCTCCCTCCAAGTGAGGGGGATCAAATTCCATCCCAAACTACACCCTAGTTTGCAGGTTTAGAAGTCCAACAGGTGGAGCAGGATTTTCTGACAATCCAGTTACCTTCATAGTTTATGGTGGTAGCCAAGCACAGTACCCACTACCTGGTGATTTCCTAGAAAACAGATGAATTCTCATCTTGGAGTTCTGAGAAGCTTCTTTCTCTGCTCAGTCTGCTGCAATGACTCAGGGAACTCAAGGAAACAATATACCAGCTGCCAACCTCAATGCCAAAAGATGCAGAAATTCTCCATAAAGCAATGAAAAATTTAGAGACAGATCAGCTGTCTGCTGTGGATGTTGTGGCCAACCATGTCAATGATCATAGGAAAAAAATTAAGGCAATTATTATGAATATGTATGCCAAGGACTTAATCAAAGATTTCAAATAGGAGTTAAATGGAAATAAGGAAGAGTTGACCTTTGCTGTGTTCATACCACCTACATATTACGATGCCTAGCATTTACAGAATGAAATGAGCAGGAACTCAGGAACGCGTATTAACTGAAGTTTTGTGCATAAGAACAAATAAAGAAATCTATGAAATTGTCAGATGTTATCAATCAACTTTGGATAAGACCTTGAAAAGGAAATTATATTAAATATACCAGGCCATCTTGAATGTTTACTTGTATCCATGTGCCAGGGAAATCATAATGAGAACCAGAATACTAACCACCAGTTGACTCTGGAAGTTATTCAACATATGTACCAAACTAGTAAGGGGAAACTAAAAGTAGATATATCTTGCTTCAGTGTGATTCTTGCTACAAGAAACTTTCTTCAGTGGAAAGCTACCATGGAGACTTATTACAGGACAGCTGAAATCAAGATTTGTTAAGTAATGTCGGCCCTGAGTTTTCCAGAAATGTTCAAAGTGGTTTGAAGATCATCTTGTAGTTTGCCCTAAACCAGTGTTCCTTCTTTGCTGTGAGGTTCTACCATTCCATGAAAGATGCCTGCACAGATGATCTCACCCTGATCCGAATTATGGTCAAAGTGAGATTCAACTTGTATAAATGAAACATGTTTAATCAGATGATTAACAAGTGAGAGGAGTGGAAATCACCAAAAGCTTCTTCTAGCCATTGTGGGCTAGAGTAGGAGAGAATATGAAAATGAAAAAAGCTAATCAAAGTTATCCTTCAAAACAGAGACTGACGTGCTTACAAAAATGTTAGGGATCACATAACCTTGGTTTTCAGTAAGGAATGTATCAGGGTATTGTGCTTGGTTTGTATATGTGATTACTGTCTTAATTCTAATTTAATTTGCCCTCTGTATATAATCAATGTAAAGCCATGCTGCAATGATTGAATGATAATGTATTGTTTGTAAAGCCTAATTCATTGCTTTTATTCTAATCATATTACACAAGAAAAATTCACAAGCTCAAAACAAGTACACAAATACACTATATGTTGCAGTTATAAAAGTAAATAACATTAACATCCTATTATTAAATTTTTTAATCTCTTCCATGCAGACATTTGTGCACATGTATCTGAAACTTTGAAAATGCTGAGTATCAACTATTTGTCAGTATAATTCTAAGCACAAGGAGAATAAAACACTATATAAAGTCAACCATCTTAATTTTTAAATGTTCACAATTTAGAACGGTTATAAACATTTAACAGTGATTAAGCATTGCAATGAATGGGATAATACAAATATACGCAAGAGAATTATTTTTAATAGCTTAAAAGAAGAAAGTAAGATTAAGCATCAGTAAACTGGGAAAATCACATGAGGCAAATGATACTTATACAGGATTTGAAGCAATAAATGGAGAAAGCAGAAATAAGCAAGAAAAAGGTAATATATTAATAAGCTTAGAGACAAGGAAACAAAGTACACTAATTTCTAAAATTTCTAATTTAGAGTATGGTTATATGGGTTCAAGTTAAATGCAGTAGTAAATATGTGTATGAGAGATTCATAACAAAGACAAGAACCTCAGAAAATCTTAAAATGTAACAGAAGGAGCCCAGTACGGTGGCGTGCATCTGTAATCCCAGCTACCTGGGAGGCTGAGGCTAGGGATCACCTGAGTCTGTGGGTTCAAGACAACCCTGGGCAATGTAGCAAGACCTAGTCCCTTAAAAAAGAAAAAATGTAACAGAAGAAGTCTCCAGAGGGCATTAATTCCAACAATCAAAGAAGGTAGGTCTTATATGAAGCGACAAGTCAACATCTTTAAAAGCAGCCCCCAAATTAATTAAAACCACTGGACTGGATGATTAAGATACACTACTGATAAAAATAAGTACTGGGGATTTATTAAAAAGTGAACATATCCCACATACTTCCCCTGCATTTGCAGGATTTCTAAATATTATGGCACATTAGAAAAAATTTATTTTTTCTTAGCATAGGGAAAAGAACTGAGTAAGAAAATGGCACTTTCCTTTCACTGTATATAGCAGAGACTATACTACATTCTTGTTTATTATTATGTGGCCTTTTATTATTTGAAGCCCAAAAAATACAACCCATCATATAGCTGGGGCAACAAAAAATTTTTCAATGGTTTTCTTTATAGACTTGATGTTCCTTACCATTTAAAAGAGCTATCAACCACAGGCAAGACATATTTCTGTGATTTTTTTTTTACATGAAAAAAAATTTAATCTTTTTCTTTATTATCATACTCTAAAATTTACTCCTGACTTTATCTTATTTCTAGTTCATTTCCCTTCTGCAATCGGTTTTTTAGGAAATTATCGCAGAAATAAAGATTTGCTGTCATAATAAAAGAGTAGAATTAAATGCCCTTTGCCTATGCTGTTTATAAAGGATTTTAGCACTCAAGAGTTGCTAACTGATCAGTCAAATGAAAAAACAGGATACAGTTTCTTGATCTAGCTGTTCAAATGTATGTAATTATTTGCAACAGAAATACATGCAACTTACTTTAGTAGTGAAAACTGCAATTGAAAAAAGTGTGTCTTTAAGTAGAAAACAAATTTATCTGACAGAAAATGTAGTAAGACCTATAGAACATTTTTATGTAGGTAACAGTATTAATAGCTATTTTAAGTATAGTACTAAAAATAAGCCAAAAAGCTCCCAATAAGCCAAACAGAGATATTGTAAATTCCATTCACCAAAGGCAAATATACTTTACTCAAAGGCAAATTCTCTCATTTTCAGTCAGGACTAATTGACAGTAGTATACACTTACACTGATTATAATAAGCTATGCTATCTAATTTCTAAGACGAAAGAAGATTATAAAAGTAAAACAGGAATCTACTAGGTTCTCCACATTCCTCTAAGAACTATAAAATGGTTCATAAAAACTTTAGAAAAACATTTTTTTTAAGTTTTATTTATTTGTATTCTTTAAATCACAATCTCAGTAAATGGTTTTAGGGATACCTCCCCCCACTCCCTCAGGTGCCCCCTCCATTCTCTTACACCCCACTCTTAGTTGTTTGTAGTCTGTGTTAAGTCCATTAGTCTCTATATTTCCTGTGGTAGTGTTCTTTTGTTGGGTGAGGGAATGTGTTCTTGGAGCCAGGCGAGCCTTGATGGTAGGTTTTCAGTCTTAAGTTTGCATTTGGGCAGCCAGTCTGTATTTATTTGTGGTCTGTCCATGCTTTCTCATTTTTGTTATTTTGCTGCTTTACCTTATGGTTCTGACATCAGATTTAGGGGGTCTCACCCCTTGCCAGTGCTGGTGAAGAAGTTTCTCTGTGAATACAGGCATCTGTGAATGGCTATTGTAGAGCATCTCCTCTGCCTCAGCTTGCAGCTTTGCTGTGGGGTGGAAGCCCCCAGTCTTTTGGTATTCCTTTTCTTCCCCATAGCGTGGGGAAGGGCACCCTGCTCTCCTAGAAGGCATCTCCGAAAAGAGGTCTTGGATCTTCCAGACCCGGTGAGAACATAAGTGCACTTCATGACATCATGTTTCCATAGCTGCTTCTTCTGTCTCGCATGCACTGGTTTTCTTTCTTTTCTTTTTCTGAGACTAGATCTCACTATTTTTGCCCATGGAACTGCGGGCTCACATTGCCCAGGGTACCATGGACTCAAGCAATCCCCAGCCTAAGCTTCCCAGGTAGCTGAGATTACAGGTGCATGCCACCATGCCCAGCTATTTTTTTTTTAACTAGGTCTCCCATGTTGCCCCAAGTGGGTGGGACTCAAACTGCGATCCCTGGTTCTGGATGCAGCTCCTAGACTGCCACTTACAGACATGTGACACCATGTCAGGTCCTGCACGGGTTTCCTTGATCATCCATCTACTATGTCCAGAGCTCAGGCTTGTGGGCTGGATTTTACCTGATCCCTCACCCATTGTATAATGGGGTTTGTGTTACATATGTTCTTGCTCCTTCTGAAGATTAGCTGAAGAATGAAATGGAAGGGACATCTCACCCCGCATGATCCACCTGGTTGCCCACCAGTATCTTCCTGCATAGGGGCAGGGCTTAGATGTTCGCGCATGTGCCATCCCAATCCCCCCTTGGGTTGGGGTCTGGGGGCAAATGCCTCAGCCAATCTGAGCTGCAGATGGCTGCTCCATGCAACAATCACTCGCTGGTGGATGGGGCTAAAACCCCATCCGGTTCCCCCTCCCAGGCTCTCCAGACTTGGGGGGCTTACCTCAGGGTCTTTTCTGCCTTTGCTCCCCGCTGGCAAAGGGCGGCTGGGGGGGAGCCCTGGGCCGCATAGAGCCAGCCAGACTAAGCCGGCTACCCCCAAAGGGGAGCAGCTGGCCTGTACCCCACTGCACCCTCTTAAACAGAGGATGCTACCTCACCAAGACCTCCCATCCAAAGAAAATCTTTTACCTTAGAAATAAAAATGGGTACTATAAACCAATGGAAGGCATTTAATTTAATGTAAAAGCTTTTAATTTAATGTAATGTTAAAGCTTTTTAAAAAAATCTATACTTTCACAGTAACATCTATCTGTGCTGCAAGTAAAACATTTGTATATTTTCTTAATGCCTGTCTTTTCTGTCTGTAATAAGTTTCTATTTGATTATTGAGTGACTTAACAAAGTATAATCAGAATAGACAAAGCACATTTTACAAATGTATTCTTTATATTATTATTAAAGAACAAAAATTGTTAACATAAGAATCAATATAAGGTATAGACAATTAAGATTTAACAAATTCATAATAAAACATACCTATAATTACAATACTCTTGTTTGGAAAAAAATTAAATTTACAATATTGCCCTTGATACCAAAAAATTAATTTTGGGGAAGGGAATCCTAAAGTACAACAAATGTCTTCACATTTTAACATAGCTCCACTAATGGATTTTCTAGTCTTAATAAATAGAGTATCTAAAACAATGTCCCTAGAAATAAAGATAGGTACGTTCCATATTTTATTCCTTTCTCTTTTATGTTTACAAAACACAATCATCTGTTTCCAAATACACATGAAAGATAACTTGGCAGTACAGGAAATATGAGTGGTTTCAAACTCAGAATCAAAGGAATGGAGGTCCAAGGAAGTCCAAATGATTTCAGTAAAACTTAAGGATTTTTAGTCATGATTGTATCTTAGAACATGCATTTATGGGTAAAATATAAGGGCTTTACAATGAGCCTTCGTAATGAGACCTGTTGTTCTTGAAAACAAGAAAGGTATCTGTGAACCATGATAGAGATGAAAAAGAATCAGGTCATCCTCTTAAATCTGGAGTAACTCTTACCTTAAAATGCTTGCTAAGGATAGTAGGCCCTAGTTTCCAACTTAAAAAAAAAAAATTACCTCAAAATGGGAGCTCCATCATACTATTCACATAGTGGATATATTCTGCTGTTAAAAGTTTTTAGTTAGTTTTAGATGTAATACTAGATGACTTAACCACTGACATGCTACTGATGTCTTCAAAGTTAGAGGGTAATTTGTTCCCCTAATGCTTTCCATAACACTGTGTTAAATGGCACTTTTCTTCTGATCTCAGGTTGGTAGGAAAAGCCTTGCGTAATTGTCAAAATAGAAATTTTGCTACTGAACACTATACAGAACTATTAAAAAAGAAGTAAAAAAATTGTAGTTTTGCACGCTACTTGGAGGTTTACCTTAAAAATAATACTTGGGCTCTACCTGAAATAATCATATTTGCATTAGTCTTACATTTCAGACTGCACACACAAAGACTAGTTTTGAAAAATAAATGACTTAAGAGGACCTCAATGGTACCTCATAGTCAACACAAATACAGAAAACAGTCACACAAAGGGATGTGCTTCTAATCCTTGGTACAAAATTTGTTTGACAGTATTAAAGATTTCTTTTTTAGAAATTCTCATTCAATTGATAGAAAGAATCAAGAGATCAAATAGAGACAATGAAATACTATTTCTTTTCATTAAGTTACTCTTGGTTTTAATATAATGAAGTTTCAAAGTTTTCTCAATTAAAAGGTGCTTTTCTCCTCTTCTATATTTCAGTCTCTCTGAACCTTTTTATCCTCCAGATATGCTCCATCCATATCAGTTGTTTTTAATAATCCACTCCACCTGTCCCTGATTTTCTATTTATCTTGGTTATCTTGTACTCCATTTTCAATATATATATCGTTGATGAAGCAAATGAACATCACTCTGTAGACTATAGTCATATCGCTTTTTTTAATCAACTTGAACCTATTTCTCTCACCAAGTCTCTAAACTTCTTGGCTCCAAGTTAAATTCCAGATATCAGTTTCTGGGAATACAATTTCTGTCACTGATATTGAGTCAAAAAATCTCTCCTCTACTATTTTGCAATGCATTTAATCCTCCAACTATGTACTTCTGTGACACTACACATGTGTACTCAACAAAATTAATTACGTAATAGTATTGATCCAACTTAGAGAGTAAGAAATGAATAGAGCTGGTTTGATCTCAGGTGGTAGTGAAAGGAAATCACTAATATAACTCCATAGTTATGTCTAAAATGCAAGGGTACCTTTACATTATTACCTTACTTCAACTATCAAGACTGGTTTCCTCTTACAGATATAAAGATTATCTCTCACCTCAAAAAATAATTTAGCTGTACCTTTAATATTATATGTACAGTTGGGCCTGCCTGTAAGCTTCAGCCTATGAAGTAGCTGGGACTGGAGATCACAGTTCGAGTCCAGGTTGGGACAACATAGCGAGACCTAGTCCCCAAAAAATAATTGGGCATGGTGGCACGTGCCTGTAATCCCAGTTACCTGGGAAGCTGAGGCTGGGGATTGCTTGAGTCTATAGTTCCCCGGGCAGTGTGAGCCTGTGGTTCCATGGGCAAAGATAGCGAGACATAGTCTCAAAAACAAAAAAATTATATGTACATTCTAACATATACCTACATCCCTAATAATATGTATATAATCAATCAAATAACATTTACAAATTAGAGTGGAAGAAAAACATTTATAAAATTTGTACTTGACAAAAGAAATAGCCCGTATATTCAAAATTCAAAAGCAAAGTAAGTAAATAAAAAGTTATGGAAGGGCTGGGCATGGTGGCGCATGCCTTTAATCCCAGCCTAAGAAAGTAGGCCTAGACTAGGAATGACTTGAGTCTGAGCGTTTGAGACCCACCCAGGGCTACATAGCAAGAACCAAAAAGAGCTGGGCATGGTGGCACGTGCCTGTAATCCCAGCTACCTGGGAAGCTGAGGCTGGAGATCGCTTGAGTCCATGGTACTGTGGGCAACTAAGTCTGCAGTTACCAGGGCAACATAGAGAGATCTAGTCTCAAAAAAAGTAATAAAATAAAATAAATAAAAAGTTATGGAGAAAGAACTGAACAAATACTTGACAAAAGAAGATAAACAGTAAACAAGATATTCGAAATGACTGCTCTTCAAAAAAATACAAATAAAAACCATGATGAACAATTACATAACTAATAGAATACTAAGCTGTATCTAAACCTGGCATGATCACTGAGAGCAGTTTTACTGTTAATAATATTCTAAAGTTTAAAACAATTCAAACAGCGAATAATCTATGGAAGATATAATGAAAAATTTTTCAGTGATAAAGACTTGTTGCATGCATAATATTAATGAATCCCAAATGTGTTAGCATAACTCATAGAAGCCTAAAGGAAAAGAAAGCCTAAAGGAAGGATTCTAGTCATCCTTCATGGGGTGAGAGAACAAACAAGGATGTGACTACACTGCAGTAGCAGTAAAAAGAAATTTTGTGGGGGGAGTGAGTTAACTGTCTACATATGGAATATGGTAATGGATACCTTATTAGTTGTCTTAGACCATACAACTGTCCACTAAGTAAAAGTAAATATAACTAAAATTTTAAATATTAAAGAATTTAACTGAAAAAAATAAAGGAGGAATGTACATGATGAAAAAACCATGTAATTTCCTAACTCCCAAAGGTAATGATGCAACGGTATTATACTTGTTGGAATAATATCATAAAGTCTCATTGCCTTCTGGGGTGAAAGACAAAAGAAAGAAATAGCAACCTTAAATGTCAGCTATATCCTAATATGCTGATGGATAAAAATATTCTGCAATTATATAATATTATTGCAGAATACATTGATCCACAATCCCTTTTCCTTGGGAAACAAATATAAGTTTTATATTTCAGAAATTAAAATTCAACAAATAGTTCTTTCCAACCATACCAGGCTGAACTTAAAGTAAACAATTCTAGAAAGTCAACTTGGGTTCCAACTTCTACTTAACTACACATTAACTGCATTATTTAGATCAAGTATTTTACTTGTTTTTGAGATCCAGTTTCTTCAAATGAAGAAAGGGCTCAATATTTAAAATGGGGTAATATATGACACACAGAATTTATGAGGATTATATGATACAATACATACAAAAAGCTGGTCACTGTGCAATAACCATAATTTGTTACCACCATTTCTATGATGATGATTAGTATTTGTTAGTCATTATTCGTCCAAGAATTCACCATGTTCTTTTACCTTGGTGACACTGGACACTTTATTCAATTCAGCACATTAGAGAAACGATCTCCAAGCTGGCAGTCCCCCTAGATCGGGGTCCTTGATGAGGACCCTCAGCTTGCTCCTGCCAGGGCGTAGGTTGCTGACAGGAGCCGACATGTGGGATGAGTCTGATATCACCGGGGTCTCAAGTTCCTGCAGGGCAGAGATTTCAGGCTGGGGGGACCCAATCTCCCTCCTCATGTATGTGGGGGAAAAGGAGGCTGTCTGGGCAACTTCTGCCAAGGCCTGGGCTTGGTTGGGGGGACCTGGTTTACATCCACCTCAACCAGATTTGCACCAAGAAGAAGAAAACCAACAATCCAGATGCAGACATCCAGAAGAGGAAAGGCGCAAAGGAGCAAATAATGGCACTGGAACTACTCATCATCTAGGTAGGGCCGGAAGTACGCATGGTTGAAACTGCAAGAGACAAGTCTGAGAGACTAACCATTGTGGCTCCACGTATAGTATCTTTGGACCTGGGGTGTGTCCAGAGGTGTGTACAATATGAGCGAAGCTCCCTCCCTCTCCAACAACAGGAGGAACCACATAGATATCACTGAAGACCCATGGCAGAACTGTAAATTCGAGAAAGGAGAGGAAATGAACCAACCACCTGCTGGAGTCTGTCCACAGCAGGGAACTTATCCACTGGCAGTGTCTGGAAGTTTGGTTCCCAACCCAAGATACCAGAAATATACAAGTAAAAGCACCAAGGGACAGACAATGGCAAGGAGACAGCCAACATGACTGTCACCTCAACAACAGGAAGTACCACAACAAAGGAGACTAGAGAATCAAGTCACACATGAGCTTGGTGAAAGGTTCCTGACACACAAGGCCCAGCTGCCCATCTCACAGAAAACGCTGGAGAGACCAGCAGACTGGACTGCTGCATTCCTGGAACATAGGTTCTCACCCAGGAAAAACAGACTGAAGTCTGTTTTTCAAGAAAAAAGAGACCAGTGAGTCAAGCATCAAGCAATGACTTAAAGTGAGAGAGGAGTTGGGAGTAACCAGAGTGGGGAAAGGGGAGAGAGAGAGGGAAGAGTGAAATAGAAAGGGCCATAAAATGACTGATACCTATACAAATGAGAGCAATGTTGCATGAAAATAGAAAAAATTAAAAAGAATCTCCATGTGTCTAGAGTTTCTGGTTAAAAACATTTTTCCTGGTCATAAATGAAATAGTCATTGCTGCAGAAAACATTAGAAATGTTCAGAATCAGTCTTTAAATGTAAAAGTATAATCGTAGTACACATACAATTTTATCATTGGTCAATGAACATTATGAGCACTTTCCTATGATATTAAATTTTACCATATCACTTTATTTATTTATTTATTTTTATTTTTTTTTTTTTAGACTAGGTAGGTCTTGCTATTTTTGCCCGTGGAATCGCAGGCTCTCTTTGCCCAGGGTACCACAGACTTAAGCAATCCCCAGCCTCAGCTTCCCAGGTAGCTGGGATTACAGGCGCACACCACCACGCCCAGCTATTTTTTTTTGGAACCAGGTCTTGCTACGGGCCCCAGGCAGGGCTCGAACCGCGATCCCTAGCCCCAGCCGCTTCATAGGCTGAAGCTTACAAGCACAAGCCACTGTGCCCGGCCCCCATATCACTTTAATAATTGCATCATAACTAATCATGTGTTCTATAACAATTTTGGCCTTTAAACATTTATAGTGTTGGGGTTACACTATACTAACACAATGGTAGATAAAAGGAAAAGAAACTTTAGTTCAGAAATTTGGATTATAAATAAGCATGGATCACATTTATATTCATGCAAATTTATCCTTTTGGGAGCTCTTACAAAGGATATCCCAATTTTTATTAAAGAAATATTAATTATTCCTTTTCACCATAAGCACAAGGGGGCAGTGGAACATGCAGTATTATGTATGCCTTGTATCTAAGAACTAGGTTTAGCAAACAAATGGGAAAAAAAGGCAAAGCAAAGCAGCATTTGCTTTGGTAAACTCTATCTCAGTTTCACAGAAATTTCTATTTTCAACTGAAGAAAAATTTTATATGATTGAATTTAAATGCATATATCCCCAACACTTAAATTTACTGAATAAACTGTCCTGAAATGCTATTAACAAGAGCTAGTTTAGCTCCTAATTATTACACTTATTCGAATGCTTGAATTTAGTAATTCCTTCAAACAAAATGATTATTTACAGATTTTACCTTCAATCTATGATTCTTCACCATGAGACTGAAAGACAAGTATCTGAATAAACAAATAATTGCTCAATGACTTAATATGATATACTGCTCACTCTTGATTTTGGAGATATATATATATATATATTTAATTTAATTCTTTTTAACTTTTATTATCAAGAAAGTAATATAATGAACCTCCATGTGCCATCATCAAATTCAGCAAATTTTTACCTCAAGGTCAATCCTTGTTTTGGCTAAAAAAAAACATTAATTCTGCAAAATTTTCCATATATCAGTATTCAAGTTTGCCAGGATGGGTTTAATTTTTCTTTTCAGTGTGTTCAAATTAATATCTAAGTTCCAGGTATTGCAAATGGCTAATGTCATTTTATAGATTTTATACCTCAATTTCTCCTGCAGTGTTTTAAGTAAAGAAAGCAAGTCATTTGCACAATACAACATATTAAAGAAAAAGAAAAACAGATGTAGTAATTTTTACTTTTTCAAAATGCTGTCAACGTTAACACAGCAAAAAAAAATTAATATAGTATTTTGTATTCTTTTCTTTTTAATAATAACATCAGAACATGAAATCAGAACTCAAGTCAGATTACTTATATTTCAAAATATGCAAACCATCATGTTATTAGTATCCACACTAGACAATAAAAGTCTTATTCTCTCAAAGAATAAATGGAATGAATGTACAGTAAGCCATGAGCCACAATTTTTTCTTGGAATTGGACTTTAATAAAGATGGGATATTTCTGCTGAAACCTGGAGAAAGGATATTTTCTACTAGAGCATTATCAAAAAAGTATAAAGGTACCAAATAGAAGGCAGGGCATACATCCTCTTTATCCATAGCTGGTGGATGAATGAATGACAATCACATCTTCACAAGTAAATAAATTGAGGGGTAAAATCAAAATATTCTATATAAGATTTTTATCTGTTCCAACACAAGCTAAACTCCCAGGTGCTATGCCCAAAATTCTGGTTATTAAAATGTTAGTCTGTATACCTGCCATATACCCCTAGCAATTCTACTCCCACAGATATGTTCACAAGACTCATTAACATTTATAGTGGAAGCATTGTTCCAATTACCAAAACATGAGAAATTACTTACCTAACAATTCATCAATGAATGGACAAAATGTGGTATAGTCATACAATGGAATACTAATCAGCAATTTTAAAAAATGAAGTACTGATTTGTGTGATAACATGGGTGAATCTCAAAAAAATGCTAAGAAAAAGAATACAGAAGAACGAATATGTATTTTGAAATTGTTTTCATTAGATTCTAAGAAATCCAAACTACTGGGACAGAAAACAGATCGGAGGCCAGGACTAGGAGTTTAGGGAAAAGGACTTGACCAAACATTTTTATCAAAATATACACCTAAAATAAGTGAATTTGACTGCATATTTTATTTCCATAGACTATTAAAGAAAATACATTAATGTACAATCAAGAAGAAATTTCAGGTAAAACTATTTCCTAAAATTAATCAAACGTTTATTTCAGTCAAAGCAATGAAGTGTCAGGGTAAATCATTTTTGGCAAAGGACCTGGAAATTTTATTGACCTTTACATCAGAAAGTTCCTAATTCATTATATACTATTTCCATTGTATTTTATATAAATGTATATTAAATTTACTTTGCATTCCAACAAGAACTTCCAAATATATTTTCTCATTGTTTTTACCATAACCTTATAAAGAAAAAAGGAGTATTATTTTATCTAACATGAGAAAATGAGTGTCCTAGAGGTTAAATTCTGAAGGTTATTTATATAGTAAGAGTTGAGACTCAAATTGAAAATACTAATGAGGAGTCCAGGATGTATTATACTACTCTGCATAGTGCTATCAAATTTAAAAGGGAGCTAGTTGTATACAATATATGTATATATAATTAGCCTGTGTTAATTTAATTTTATTTATTAATTTTTTTTTTTTTTTTGAGACTAGGTCTTGCTATTTTTGCCCGTGGAACCACAGGTTCTTGTTGCCCGGGGTACCCCAGACTCAAGCAATCCCCAGCCTCAGCTTCCCAGGTAGCTGGGATGACAGGCGCGCGCCACCACACCCAGCTATTTTTTTGGAACTAGGTCTCGCTACGGGCCCCAGAGGGGACTCGAACCGCGATCCCTAGCCCCGGCCGCTTCATAGGCTGAAGCTTACAAGCACGAGCCACCGTGCCCGGCCCACCTGTGTTAATTTTAATTAAAAACACCTGTCCAGAACTATTTGAGCTATCCAATATACAGGTTCTCCACATATCCCAGAATACTACTCAAAAAATTTGTCTCTCCTTTTGTCCAAACATAAAATCCTTCTTTGCATCACTTTCTACTGCAGATATCTTTGAAAAAAACATGCTAATCCTAAAAGATTTCAGATTCTAGCAAAGAAACTCATAAACACAGGATTAGTTTTCTTGGCTATACTTGATCATTAATTCTGTCAAATAACTTTAAAACATAGACCCCGAAAACCTACCCCAATAATTCTTGTAACAGTATCAGTAAAACCCACAAACATCCCCAACCTCATTTTTGAGGTGTTTTTATTTTTGCATCTTTTATCTTTTTCCTTTAATTGAAATATGGCTCTTCTTCAAAGACACTATTTTTGCTGGTACTCTTAGCTATGACTGTTCCTCCTCTTAGATCTTATTACTGTTGGGTTTAGGTTTGAAGTAGGTTCCTCTTTACATGGAACCGCACTTAGCATTCTTGCTCCATAATCCATCCTATTTCCCCAATCCCCTTTAGAAACACTTTCTGGGTAACTTCAGTCTCTTGTTTCCAGTTGATTGTCTTATACACTGCTCACCCAACAACCCAGACACACTACTTTTCAATATTGTACAATTATATCGTAAAATACAAAAGACAATTTATAATAATGTTAATGGGAATTATCCAACAGTGGTCTACTGTCTTGTTTTTAATCTTTCAAAAAAAAGTTTTCCTAAACATTCATGATACTTTTTAATAACACTGGAAGCTTTTTAAAATAAAAAAAAGCTAATGGAAGAAAATTATCCTTAAACAGTATCTTTTCATTTTAATCTTCCTTTAAACCATTTCTTAGTTGTACTGGAAAAACTTATATTGATATAGCGAATAATGGTTTAAATTACATTATAGTAGTCAGACCGGGAGAGGTATGAAAGACTATGACAGATTATCAAAACTGAAAGAAAACTGCGTTGTAAAAAAGTAATAAAGTTGTGTGGAACTCCTACTACTACTATGTCTTTACGACAGTATGACTGTTGATGAATTTTCTCATCTCAATACTAGAATATTCACCTGAGTTACGTACTACTGACTCTTAAGTGAGAAAGACTATAGAACTAAATAATCTGCCCAAATCCAGAGAAAAATAAACAAAATTAGAAGTTGTATGCAATCTGCATTATGTTACAGAAAGAAAATTATAAAGCAATGATTTGGATTGACAATGCAATTCCTATTACCAAGATTTATGGTATTTTCAATTTTGGAAAATTTCCAACAATAAATTGAAAAGTATTTCTATAATAGTCAAGATTATAGAAACACAGTTGAGCATAGTAAAATTAAAGAGTTTATTTATAAATAAATTAGGAAGTTTTCTATAAAGAAATACTTCCTAATATTTAATGAGTATCTCTAAATGCAGTATTATGTGGAAATAGTAGCAATAAAGTTCATCCTTAAACTGAGAATTTTGTTCAAATAACCACACAGCTTTAAAACAGAATTACCTATAGGAAGTAAAAACTGATAACTGTACCAAAATAATTTATTTAATATTAAATTACTTATTTATATATAAATTTCACATCTTTGTAATCCCCGGGATTCATAATATGCTTTCTTAAGGTAAATGTATTATTTATGTAACAACTACTCAACCAGTGGAATTTAAGTAATAATTCTATCTTGTATATTTAATTCACCTTTTGAGGAACTATAAACAAATATGCTAGTCCTAACAAGTTAGGTTTCATTATAACAGTTAATGATCACAGCAATTAAAGTAAAGCAAAAAATAGTTTCTATTCAATGATTTTTTTCTTTTTTTACAAAACAGTTGTTAGGGAAGAGTGCAAGAATAAAACGTTAAATCTCTATAGCAAAAGGATTAAGAAATTCAATCTACAGAACTCAGTTGTACAGAAGAGGAAGAATAAATGCAGTAAATCTCAAAAGGTTAGCTGTTTGCTTACTACCTGAAAAATGTTGGAGTATGACTATTCAAAGCTAAAAAAATCTATGACTGAAGTCATAGATTTATATTAACATAGTTGTATAGTTCTACATATTTATAGCAAAATCAAATAAATATTTTAATTTTTTTTTTTTTGGAGAATAGTTCTTGCTATTATTGCCCGTGGAACCGCAGGCTCACGTTGCGCTGGTTACCACAGACTCAAGCAATCCCCAGCCTCAGCTCTCAGGTAGCTGGGATTACAGGTGTGCGCCACCACACCCAGCTATTATTTTGGGGCTAGGTCTCACTACATGGCCCCGTTGGGACTTCAACCGTGATCCCTGGCCCTGGCTTCCTAGGCTGCCACCTCCAGGCATGCACCACTATGCCCGTCCCTAATTTTTTAATATGGAACGCTTCATGAATTTGTGTGTCATCCTTGCACAGGGGCCATGCTAACCTTATCTGTATCATTCCAGTTTTAGTATATGTGCTTCCGAAGTGAGCACCAAAATCAAATAATTTTAACTTGAGGTGAAATTATCACCAACTACAACAGAAACAGAAAACACTACACAATTACTATTCTCTAAAATCTTCTGAATTTTTATGAACATTCTCCCAAGAAACAAATGGGGGGAAAATGTGATTTAAAAATACAAGTAACCTAGAACCCTAGATAAAAATGCTAGTAATAAATTACCACTAAACACTGAGAAATAACTAGGTAGATTAACAAAGAACACTTTAAAAATTTTCATTAAAATATATTTTCCTTCCCTCATTTAAAAATATATTCTTTAGTCTTTTACATATTGAGCAAATGCAGCTAGCTTCATAGTTCAGGAGTTAAGCACTGTCCTGAAAATATTGAGCAAATGAAGGTAATTTTTACTTGTATAGATAAGGTAGGTCTGAAAAGAATGTTTTCAGGAATATCTTAATGACTTATTTCAATTGGGATAAAGTGGACGTAATAACTACCAAGATTTCAGGATTTAATTCCTTGTCATATTGCTCTAAAGTATGAGTTCCACCTATAAACTGGAAAATCTCTGTAACAGTTTTTCACCATTCAGTTTTCATTTTAGCAGTTTAAAGGGTACACTTCAAAGTCTTCCATTTGTTAACCCAAATAAGACACTATAAGGTTCTCTATTTACTTTTCATGAAATTAGAATAAGTTTAAACTAATGCTCATTGACAAACCCTGAGGATCTATACGCTACACTCTTGAATCTTCTACAACCATTACTCTCCCTGGTAACTTCTTGTTCTTCCTAAAATACACCATACTTACTTCTGGATTCATGGTAGAAAAGCAACATATGATGTTACTCAATTATTAAATATAAGAATCAAATAAATGAAATCTAAAGAAATGCCAAGAGAAAAGGCGATAGACCAATCTTCCAGGGCCCAGCTTTAATGTTGTGATTTTGCTCAATATCTGGAAATGTTTTGAACATCATCAGGAAACCTAAGAGACAGCCTAGGCTAACATCCAATATAGATTATCCTACTATTTTCAAATGTACATTATCTATCTAAACTGTACAAACTTAAAATCTTCAGAAATATGTTTTCTAAGTGCTTGTAGCACTAGTATCAATTTAGCAGATGAATAATGAAAAGAATACTTGGAATCATATTATATTAAAACTATGAAAGATACTGAATATATTTAAAAAATGATAAGTTATATGCATATATATTACACATATATATATATCCGGGGCTGTTATTCTATGTTCTGCATCATTACCTTCCACTAGGTTATGTATTATAGTCCAAAATACATATTCACTATGACCTTGAATGATGAGATTTTACTAAGCAACAATTTTCAAATTAGTAAAATAGAAGTAATAATTCTTGAAAAGGTTTTGTAAAGACTTAACATAATAATGTAGGAAAGGGACTCAACAAAGTAACTTACATGCATTGGCTTCTCTTTTATCATTAAATGAAAAAAAGTATAATGTATTTCAAAGAAATTAAATAAAAAATGTATGGCTAAAGATTTGTCACTATGATCAAGACTGCACTGTTTTGAAATGTTAAAAAGAGAAAAGCCATAAATGAAGTCACTCAGAGAATACACACTTTAATTTTTAAAATAACCATTGTGAAAGACTGGTTAGTTTCATAAAAAAATAGAGAAGAAAAAAGAGAAACAGGTATTTTTAATCTTGGCTTTTTATACTCCTCTTAACCAAACATTAACTTTTAAGGCAAACTTAATATTTTAATACACAGAAACAAAAATGAACCATTGATATGAAAAAAATTAAACTACATTACTGAAATAGAGGCATGTCTGTATTTCTTTCGGAAAACATATAAAAAAAGGTTACTGAATGGCAGGCAGACAAGAAATCTCCAAAAATCCTAAAATCAGGAGTGTAACATGGTCACCAAGGAAGGAGAATAAATAAAATTAGAATAAAAAAAATTTATAATTATAAAGAAGAAATTGGCCATGTTTTCTTAATATTAAATTTTACAGTGACAGAATTAGTAAAGAATGTTCACTATGATAATATTTGTTCAAAGTCTGTTTTTTAGAAAATGCAGTCTAAAAGTATCAGTTACTGCTATTTTCCAGTTGCAAGGAATAAGGATCAATATGAGACTGTTCTTCCTCCCAAGATGATTTATAACTGTATATCAAAAGAACTGCATTAAGTGTTTAGATAGCAATCCTTTAATATATCTTTATAAACTTAAGAAGTTTATATACATTGTATTGTATGCACATTATCTCAACTCATTTTTAATATCTAAGTTCTCTCAATATAACACTATAAAGCAAATACTAAACATACTTAATAGCTACAAATTCGAGAATCCATAAATATTACATATTTTATTCAACCACATATAGTTGATATTTGGTAGAGTCAAAACTAGAACATTAGTTCACTTTACAATACCAGGAAAAAGGAAACACTACTTAACAACATGAATTAGAGCAAAAGTAAAAGTTATATTTTTAATCATATAGACGTGGTTAATTCTAATTAGAAATGGGAAGAGATATTCCCTATGGAACGATAAACTTTAGTAGTAAAAGCAGTATCTTACATTATTTGATCTCGCAGGGCCTGACATTTTTCAGGAACTTAATATAAAGTGGTTTGAATAAAGGAGATGAGTGAGTGAAAGATGACTACGTATAGTTTCTAATGTCAGATTCTAAAAAAAAACAAATTATGGAAGGAGAAAATGTAAGAATGTTTAAAAATTACTATGTCTTAAAAGAATATTGTTAGAATAAACTAAATTTTATAAATTATGTAAAGGAAACTAAATAGGCTCACTAGCTGCATAAATGTAAGAGAACGAACTAAGAAGAAACAAGAATACCACATGGAAAAGATGATGTAATGTTAAGAGATGCAGAGAGAATAAAGAACTACTCACACCTCCTTTTTTGCATCCATCTTCTCCACCAAGGAGAATTGAGTAGAAAACTGGAAAAGGTAGAAGAAACATAGTTAAAAAGTAAGTGAAGTTGAAATGAGAAAAGAAGAAAGCAAGAGACTAGCCACTTTGAAAATCAATTTGTCTCTACAGAGCTAAATAAACACAAATCTGATTTAGGCATGCTTCTCAAATGTGCAAAATACGTAAAGCACTATAAGAAGAAAATTTCTCTTAAATGCACTGGGTTTGGAATTTTGATTTAGAAAAATATGTATCTAAGAAATGCAGACCCTTAAAATTGAAAAGTTCTAGCGTCAATCTATATTGAAAATAAAAAATTATTTGTAAGAGGGCTTATCAGTACACATTAAAAAAGAAAAAAGTATTCCAAGAATCAATTTTATTTCACTACAAGTGATCCTGTACTTCCAATCAATAAATTTCTTCATTACAGTTTTGATAGGATAATACATTAGATTTCTTTAAGCAAAATACAGTGGGAAGTGACCTGAAATTATTTTTAAGACTAAAATGTAAAAATATAAGTTTGCCAATATACAGCATAACTAGGAACTCACAGCTAGATAAACAGCTTGGTTAGTAACCAAGAACTAAATTAAGTAACATAGAATGAGTATCTTCAAATATTAATCCATAGGAGTCTACTGCATACTTTAATCAAAATAGCTCAGCTGATATAAGAGGCTTAAAAGTTAAGAATGATATTTAAGATGTCCAATAAGAAGATGAAGTTTCTAAATGATTTCAACAGATTGGGGGAAAAGGGCAGAATCATCAAATATTAAAATAACAGCACAAGGAGTGATAGCTGAATTTGTGAAATAAAGGAGACCTAAGCTAAATAAAATGGGTATTTGGGGAGGCAGATAAATTTACAACAGAGAAGTCCGGCTGAAGGAGAAATAGGAAAATTTAATTTTAAGAACCAGTTAGACACATAGATATCTCCCTGATGCCAATCTAGCAATTTCCTCACCTTCATAGAGAGACTATGGGGTCAGGATCAGCAAGTATACAGAGAAGGGTAGAAAGTAGAAATTACTACTGGAGGAGAAGGACTAAGTCAAAGTTACCTAATGAAATATGTTGAGAACCAACCTTTCTTGCCCTGCAGTGGCTTTTTTTTTTTTTTAAACATCAAAGAGAATAACTCTGAATGCAGGGAAAAGACAGGTGGATGTCTCTTAGAAATCTGACACATCTGAGTTTAAGATAAAAGATACCTAAATACAGACCTTAAGTGTTTCCCAAATGGCCTCATCTTCAGAAGGATAAGACTACTGCAAATAAATCCAGTACACAGAGCTATTTCCAATGTAATTATTTTTAAATGTTATCCTAGTATCAGAATGATCAGTATTTCATGTGAGGAAAACATTAAATATAAGACAAAATTATACCAAAAACAAGTGATTAGAAAAAAAATAACACTTAAGGAAGAAGAAAACAAAAGAACATTAATATTTCCAATATGAGTAAGAAAACCATCAGGTTTAGACAACAAAGTTGAAAAATCTTTTTTATCAACTAGAAGAAAAAATATATAAGAAAAGATAAATAAAAGAGGCCTAGCATAATCCAATATCCTAGCAAGTTTTATTTAAAAGAAAAATACAGAAAAGAGAAAACTGAACAATTTAAGAAAATTTCTCAGAACTACAACTCAAAGTTCCTAGATTGAAAAGTAACTCTACAAAGCTAACATAGGAATTAACATAATTATAAGCACATACAAAAGAGCAGATCCCAATACAGTTTTTTCCTATAAAAGACCTAAAGGCAGAACAGAATGACTTCAAATGTAACAACATAGTCTCGAAGATTTCAGATGAATGCTTTCAATAATGTGAGAAAAAATAAATTTCAGTCTCTAGACCATAGGATTTTATATCTAGGTAGGAGTGAGACAAATCTAAGGGAATACATTCAGATGAACAAGTCATAAAAATAAGTCAAAACAGACAGCTCTTTTAAAGTAATTAGTGAAGGATGTATTTCATCAAGTATGAGTATAAACCAAGGCATGGAATCCAGAAATAAAATTCAATAATGAGAGAAGAAAGTGAATCACCAGGATAATGACAAAAATAAGATCACAGGGGATCTTGAAAGTCCAGATATAAAGACCATAAGCACTCCTAAGATTTCATAAAGAAAAAACTGCTAGGGTAGCTAATAAACATCCTCCCCACAACCACAACACCCCCCCCCCCATACACACAACAATAGACTGAAAGAATTTCATGTAACTTAGGGATAATTTGATCAAATAGTAACAAACTCATTAGTTACTAAATAAAGGAAGAAAATACAAAAATCCAAGCAAAATAAAAGTTTGCAAGAATACTAAAAGTAGGCAAAAAAAAAAATGATGTTCACATTAGGCATAAACATTAAATATCAATCTAAGCAAAACTGAAACTTCACTGTAAGGGTGAATACAAGTTTTATTTGTTTTTACATTTTCACCTACTCTTGTTATTTTTGGAAAAATTATTTTGAGATATTTGGTTTTATGTTCTCTCTTTTCTCCCAAATGTTTGCTTCAGAAGTCAATAGCATTATTAACATTTCAAAAGCAAGGTCAGGAAGGTGAGAAATACAAGTAACAGAAAACATGTTATGGATTAAAAACACCATGGAGAGAAAGTTTAAGAGGAATGGAACCATACATGGGTTTTTCCAGAACATAGTATCTAAGACATAGTAGGTCTGTGCTATGTTGAATAAATAAAAGTTGAATAAACGAAAAGAGTAAACCAGATGAGCAACCATCCTATCCACTGGAAACATTAAGAGGTAAGAAAAAGGAAATGAATAGTGAAAAAATAAAGAATATATATGAATTTTGAAAACCACTGTAAACAGAAACTGAAAAAATTTTCTATAATACTCTAAAACCACAAAACTAGGTAATGACAGAGCCAGGACTAGAAATAAGTACTATTAATTTAATACTCTTTCAAAAATATAATATTGTTCTTTAGTGAGCATATTCATTTCAAAATATGATATATAATATAAATTTACTAGGCACAAACCAGTAGTTTATATAGAATTTTACGATCTTTTTTAATCTTTTATTATCATAAAATTCTGGTTATTATTAGACTTAACCCCAAGTACACTGATGAAGCCATATCCACTCTTCTCAAGTTCAAAGAGAACTACACAGTTACAGCAGAGAAAACTGATCAGAATGAACCATGTTTTCCAGTATGAAACAATACCAAGCATTTTTAAGTACCAAGATAAAAGACAATTTTCAGCCACACGGGCTATCCTGATAATTCAATTACCAGAACGTTAAAACTGTTTACTAAGAACCCATGGAAAAAGACACATAAATTCTTATTCTATATACCATTTGAAGAAAAGGTTTCAGGCATCGAAATCAAATGCATTAACTCTTTCTTACTGACTAGTTGGCTGCAAACCCCATAGTTTTCCTGCTACTATTATCACTCACGAACTGTCACCATATTCCCTTGTGTTCCTCCCTCCCCAATGTTGGGCCCCCTCTCAGCTGTATGCTTCAGTTCTGTTACCAGTTTACTATGCTTTGACTTTTTCTTGGTCCTTTGTTGGTTTCTCTATAGTCCACTTTTAAGTGAAGCATCTGGCAGTTATCTTTTTATTTCTAATTTCAGCTAATTCCTTTCAGCATAATTCCTTTCAGTTCCATTCATGTTGCTGGAAATGACATGAAGTTTGTCTTTTTTGATTGCTGAGTAATATCCCTAAAGATACAAAAACATTTCGATCCATTCATCTATTTTTAGACAATGGAGTTGTTTCTGTATCTTGGTTTTTGTAAATAGTGCTGCAATAAACACAGGAACGCAGGTTCTCTTCTGAATTAATGTTTTTATATCCTTTGGGTAGATGCCAAAGGTGGGATCACTAGGACATACTAGTAGCTCCATTTTTAGTAGTTTAAGAATCCTCTCCACAGGCTTTCCACAGTAGTTGGACCATGTTGCATTACCATCAGCAGTGTAAAGGTATTGCATTTCCTCCACATCCTCACAGGGTCAAATGCATTAACTTTTTTTCATACTACTAACTTAAAATCATCCCATAGTTTGTATAAATGTGACTTTCTCCTTTAATTCATTGTTTTGAGCAATTTCTGACATTCTTCACTTTCTCATAGTAAACTCATTAGATTAGCTAATGTATTACTTTGTATAAGATTCGTATAAGATTATACAAACTTAAGGTATTCCATTGATAGAATGTACTAAAATCTATCTACATCTATAAGATATTTAATTTTTTTTCACTTTACAATTCTGTAAATAGTTACAACAATTGTCTTCTATTTAAAATATTGCTTTCAGTTTTTCACAACCCTGATACCAAAACTAGAAAGAGACATCACAAGAAAACTACAGACCAACTCCCCTGAAGAATACATATGCCAAAATCTGCAACAAAAACAGAAAAATGAATCCAACAATGCATTCAAAGGACCACATACCATGAGCAAATGGAATTTAGTCCAAGGACACATTTCAATATCCAAAAATCAATCAATATATATGACCTAAACAACAACAACAAAATGATAAAAATCATTTCATCATATCAACGGATGCCAAGAACACCTTTGATAAGCATCAATATTCATTTATGATAAAGACTCAAAGATTGGGGTAGATGGAACATAGCATAACATAATGTCGATCATATAGGACAAACTCACAAGTAATATCATCCTCAACATGAAAAACTGAAAACTCTCAAGTATCTGGTACAAGAATATTGACTTTACTACTCAAGTCAACATACAGTATTAGAACTCCTAGGCTAGAGCAATTATTAAGCAAGAGAAAGCTAGAAAAGGAATCCAAGTTGGAAAAGAAGTAAAATCCTCATTATTGGCAGAAAACAGATAATACACATAGAAAACCTAACGATTCCACTAAAAAAAAAATTTGAAACAGTAAGCGGCAGGTTATCAACAAAAATCAAGTTATATTAGGCAAATATGGTAGAAGGGAGAAATCGTGAAAACATACCATTTACAACTGCATCAAAAACGAATTAAATCCCTAGAAATAAATGTAACAAAGGAGGTGACAGAGCTGTCCAATGAAAAATGTAAGACAGTGTTTAAAGAAATAGAACACAAAGAAATGGAACAATTTGTCCGCTCACAGACTGAGATAGTTATTAAAATATTCACCTTATCCAAAGCAACATAAAGAGTGAGTATAGTCCTTGCTAAAGAACTTTCTTCAAAGAAATAAAATAAGTACTACTGAAATTCATATGGAACCACAAAAGAACCTGAATATCGAAAGCAATCCTGACAAAAAAGAGGAAGAACAGTGGTATCAAACTCAATGAAATCAAACTATACCACAAGGTTATGGTAATTAAAAAATGCCATTCTCAACAGTACCATACTTATGGACAGTTTGTCTATAATCTGTAACTTTCTTCGTATTTGTTAATCTGTAGCAAAGGAGCCAAGATATATATGCTGGAGAAAAGAAAGTACCTACAGTAAATGGTTCTGGGAATAGTGAAGAGACACATGCGAAAGATTAAACTAGACCATTATCTCATACCATGCAGTTTTCTCACACGATACATAAGTTTTACTTAAAATGTTTAAGGCTTGGTTGTAAGACCCAAAACCATAAAGCATACAGAAGAAAATACAGGCAAAACACTCGACAAAATAAGTTATTTGTTGTCTTTGTGGATTCATTTCCAACAACAAAAGAACAATTAAGCCTTTTAACTAAAAGTTTAATAGTTTAACTATTAAACTATTAAGCTTTTTAACTAAAAAGCCTCTCTCTGAAAGAAACGAGCAATAAAACAAAAAGACACCCTACTTAATGGGAGGAACTTGACACACCAGCCATCTAATAGGGTATGCTATCCAAGAACAACAACAACAAAAATCATTCAACTCAACAAAAACAAACCCAATCAAAAACTGGGCATAAAAGCTAAAGAGGTACTTTTACAAAGAAGTACACACGATTAACAGGTACATGAAAAAAAATGTTCACCACTTGTCATTAGGGAAATGCAATAAAAAAATAAAACCACATTGAGATATCATCACCTGTGAAAATGGCCCATATTTTAAAGATTAGAAAAAAAGAGTGTTGGTGAAGATGTGGAGAAAAAGGAACCCTCATACAGTAGTAGTGGGAATTCAGACTCTTGGTCTAGTCCCTATGGAAAACAGTATGGGGATTTCTCAAAACACTAAAAATAGATCTACTATATGATGCAGCAATTCTACTTATAAGTATTCCACCCCAAAGAATGCAAAATGACTAACTCAAAGGGATACATGTACCTATGTTCATCATAGCATTATTTAAAATAGTCAACTTATGGCCTCAGTGTCTAATGATAGATGAGCAGATTAAGATGTGATACACAGAAACATAGGTATACGCACATACACACATGCACACACAATGAAATAACTCTCAGCAATAAAAAAGGTAAAATTTTGCATTTGCAATAACATGGGTGATACTGAAGGGCATTATGCTAAGTAAGGAGGAGAAAGACAAAGAACTATGGTGGAAGGCTACCAAGACCCCCTGCATATATCTGAAAAGTATGCTCCTGTAGCTCTAAATCATAGTTAAGCTATATAATGTTAGCTCAAAATACTTTTTAAATTCTTTTCCTATATTCAGTACTTAAAGAGAAATAATTCTCTCATATTGTTTGAATTACCTTTGTCACTTCTCACTCAAAGCCTTGATAAAGGTTTTGAAAATACATCAAAATACTAAATATTCTCTCACATTTATAATATTCTCTCAGATTTATATTGTCATCTAGTTTTCAGTTGTTTATTCTCAATAATGCAGATTCATGTTACAGTAGTTTGTCCTCATCACAAACAATGCACAAACATACCTTTTTCAACGAGTCCCCTTTCTTATATGCCCTAAGTACTACTTATTATGTACTATGAAAAATATTTCCCAGTGCAATCCATGGGAATTGCTTCTCTAATCATTCTCCCTTCCCCATTCTTTTTCACTTTTACTTTTTATAGTCTTTCTTCATAAACAGGCTAGAGTCCATTCACTTTCTTCATTTCGTTTTGCCCCCTTCATTTTCAAAATTTAATAGCTGTGGAGTCTGGGTAAATCACCTTCTCCATTTTTCATTTTCCTTATCTGTTCAAATATCATAACAACATTTACTTGCTATGGATTTGTGGGCTTATTGGATACATATAATATTGTATAATATATACATAATACATAAAAATAATTTTGAAATCTCTCAAAAATATTATAATCTATATAATCCTAAACATTTTACAATTATTTTCTTCTCAGGTTTCCAATCACTTTTTCTCTCCATCTTCCACACAATTTTTAAACTTTCTTTTGTCATCTTTATGTTAATGTAAAAACAGGGCTATCTTCTAAATCATGAACCAGTTCCAAGGTCAAATACCAGCCACAAATCACTTATCTGTCTTTGCATAAAACTTTTAGTGAAATACAGCCATTTCCTTCATTTATGCATTTGTCTATGGAAACTTTATCACTTTGATTTCAGAGTTGAGGGGTATGAGAGGTTAATAAAACACTTACTCTTTAGTCCTTTTTAGAAAATCCTCAACCTAGTGCAATCTCTTACCTGTATGTATTCCCTATGTACACTTAGCATGTCCATAATTGGAACTCATTAAAAGACATATAGCAAGATAGAAAAACAGTCCATGCATTTGGATGGCAAAAAATCAACAGTCAAAATGACTACTCTACCAAGAATGGTATGTACAAAAATTTAATGAAATGCTCAATAAAATTCTTAGAGTATTTTTCAAAGAAGTGAAACAAAAAAATATTAAAATTTATATGGAACCACAAAAAGTCATGACTAGCTAAAGCAATCCTGAGGAAAAAATAAAGGAAATGAAGGTATTATGTTACTGAACTTCAAAATACATTTTTAAGCAACAGTAATTAAAACATATAGAATTGGTTCAGTAGACCATAACTAAGTCTAGAAATAAATCCACCCATAGACCAATACTTAATTCATCTTAAAGGAGACAAACCCAATTAAAAATGACAAATTTGATGATTTTATGAGAACATGGATGTACTTAGAAGAAATCATATTAGCAGAAACAAGTCAAAAAGAAAAAGACAGAAACCAAATGGTTTCACTAATACATGGGATATAGGGAAAAAATAAAAGCCATGAGGAAAAGTCAAAACAAGCTAAGCACCAAACTGAAGCACACAACTTCGGCAGGGGGAAATGTGAGGAAATGGTTGGGAGGGTGAGGGGTGGGGTGGGGTGTAAATCCCTTGCATTATAATGATGTAATTTTTTTTTTAAATTTTTAAAAAAGGAGACAGAACCATACAACATGGAAGCTGAGTATATCTTTAACAGGGAAAACTGGACAGTCACACATAAACAAGTGAAGCTGGATCACTCTCTGACTCTATAGTTTAAAATGATTCTAAATGAATTAAAGACTCAGATGTATTTAGAAGAAAATGCTGACAGTGTTTTCCATCAAAACAGAAAGATGTCTTTGAACCCATGATCCTTACAGCAAGGAAAATAAAAACAAACAATTGGGAGTATATCAAATTAAAAAGATTGCATACATTAAAAAATATATATAAATAGATTATTAAGACATTTGACTGCATGGGAGTAGTCACACGTTTTACAACTGACAGAGTAAATATACAAGACAAACAAAAGACTTATTCAATTAAAAAAATCTTAACACAAGCAACCCAATAATAAATGGGCAGCAGATCTGGACAATCCACAAAGAAAATATCTAAAAGGCCAGTAGATGCATGAAAAAAATGTTCAAGATTGCTTTAATAATTAGGAAAATGGAGATCAAAACCACAAAAAGCTATCATCCCATAACCGTGAGAACAGAGATATTAAAAATATCTCCAGAAAGTGCTGGAGAATATGTAGAGAAAAGAAATCCTAATGCACTGTTGATGGGACTATAAACTGGTATAGTCCTTTTGGAAAGCAATCTGGATTTACTCTAAAACTAAAAATTGGAAATACCATATAACCCAGCAAGACCACTTCAAGGCATCTATTCCAGGAACATGAATCCACCAACTCACAAAATAAGCACCATTATATTTATTGCAGTATTATGTACAATAGCTAGGGTAGGACACAGAAACAACATTAGTGTTCACTGGCAGAGGACTGGAATAATATGTGGTATAGCGACACAATGTAATACTAACTTAATCATAAGACAAACTGTTACCATTTCAAGTAAAATGGAAGGAGTTATAGGGAAATGATGGCAGTGAAAAAGTCAGAGTAAAGGCAAATACTGGATATTTACACAACGGATAATTCAAGTGGATGCTAATAAGCCAACTAAAGTTTCCAGCACTCTGAAAGAGAGGGCAAGGAAAAAGGTTGAATCAAAGGGGTTTAGGGGATGGAAGAGAATGCAGAAAACTAAGGGAAAAAAAATAGAACCCCTCTATGCTTTGGGTATTTGCTCTTCTTAATTTCATTAATGTTCAATAAATCTTTACTTAAGTCACACAATAGTCTTGGAACTGGGAAAACAATACAGAATAAAAACATTTATTTAATGAAATAGTTCATTAAACTCTTCTCTAGTGGAGGAAAAGTCCCTCAGCAGCTACCTTGTGCTTTTTTTCTTGCTTTTCTAGAAGACAAGAAAAGTTATCAGGAGATAAATTATGGCAGCTTGTGAGAGAAAAAGAGAATGAAGGTTAAGAAATTCCCAAAAGCCATTTTTTAAAAAAAACTATCAAGCATTTCTCTCAAGTCAAATTAGAAGTTGAATGAAAGTCATAAATTTTTGTGATGAAAACAATGTGAAAATTACAAAAACCGGTTAAGTCCTATACTAATGAAAAAAAAATACAAGATTAAGTGATTCTATCCAAAATTGAAAGAACCAGAAATATGACTGATACAGAAATAATCAAACATACATTTTTACAAATATAATTGCATTTCACAAAATGTGAGTTGAATACCACAATTTTTCTAAAATCATTAAGAGTTCTCTCATAACTTTAAAAAGTTCACTTAACTCTGCTATATTTTGTCTTATAAATTTGAATTTAAAAATCTCAAGTGTTAATTGATCAATTAAAGGGTTTCTTCTTTTGCAGTTTCCTCATGATTCTAATAATGTGGTACCCTGTCTAAAAGATGAGCATGAATCTATTATTTAGAGACAAGAGAAAAATACAGCTGGGCGCAGTGATGTGTCCCCATAATCCTGCTCCTGGGAGGATGAGGTTAGGAATACTTGAGTCTGAGGGTTCAGGACTACCCTGGGCAACATAGCAACATACCCTGGGCAACCGAGTCTCTAAAAAAAAAGAGAGGGAGGAGAGAGAGAGGAGAGAGAGAGGAGAGAGAGGAGAGAGAGGGGAGAGAGAGAGAGAGAGAGAGAGAGAGAGAGAGAGAGAGAGAGAGAAATACAAGTGCATGAAAATCTCATCACATATATTGGAAAAGAGATTCTGACTCTGAAAAAGTGAAAAAGGAGGTATGTTATTAAGAAGTTGAAAAATAAGAGGTTACCTAAAAAGGCTTTAAGAGTGAAATTGATCACACCCACTCTACAACCTAATCCCCTCTTATGAGACAACTTTACTTGTTTTTGAGAATCAATGAAGAAGTGTAGCAATATGGTCTGAAAAAGAAGGTGACCACTTAACAAAATTTCACTAAAGAATATACTTTTTCTTCACAGTGATCACTGAAACTTTAGTATCATTATGTAGTATCACCAATAATATAGACAAGTAAGATATACCCCATCTTATAAATTTATCTATATATAAATTTTACATCATTGTCCCAGGGATTTACCCAACCCCCAACCTTTCCACCATTTCCCCCGTCCCCCCTGACCGAAGTTGTGTGCTTCAGTTTGGTGCTTAGCTCGTTTTGACTTTTCTTCATGGCTTTTGTTTATTTTTTCCCTATATCACATATATTAGTGAAAACATTTGGTTTCTGTCTTTTTCCTGGCTTTTTTCTGCTAATATGATTTCTTCTAAGTACATCCATGTTATCATAAAATCATCAAATTTGCCATTTTTAATTGATGAATAATATTCTATTGTGTATATATACCACGTTGTTTTCGTCCAGTCATCTGTTTTTGGGGTATTTAGGTTGCTTCCAAGTCCTTGCAATTATAAATAGTGTTGCAGTAAACAAAAATATGTAACACTTCATGAATTTGCATATCATCCTTGAGCAGGGTCCATGCTAATTAATATCTATTGTTCCAATTTTAGTGTATGTGCTGCTGAAGCGAGCACTATACCCCATTTTAAATTGACACATTTATGCATACCTTTAAAGCCACCAGTTTGCTAAATTATATATCATTTCTCCTAATAAAATCTTTCACATTACCTTTATCAGCACCAATATAAAAGATTACTATAGCATGTTACTGAACAAACAGTTTATTGTTTTCTTTATATGTACGAACATATAAAAGTTGGCTTTCATTTACACACAATATACAATGGCCATTAGTTTGGTCTATAGGAATTGCGCAAAACTATAGCATGGAAGTTTGACTTTTAGGTTTTATAGTTGAGAATAATTATTCTTGGAACTCTTGATACTGACAAATTCTTAAACACTTTTTAAGGCAGTAAGGTATACAATCTGCTATCCTTTATTAAGAAGTACTATTTTACTACATAAGCCTAGGGCGCAGAAAGTTGTTGGAAAGTCCTAAAATGGTATAAGATTATAGTCCTTTCACTTTCTTTCAAATATTTTTTTTTCCACATGTGACACAATGAGAACCAACTGCAAGACTCTATGAATGCTAACACCTGCAGGAAAAGATCCAGTCTGGCAACTGCTGGAAGTATCAATTCATCACTTAATTCTCAAACACTAAGGCACTCCTCCCCCTTTCCCTTCCTGTACACTCCATCCATGAGCTGAAGAAAACAGAGCTTAGAGTGTTCATGTTAAACTCCCACAACCACACAGCTGAGAATCCCTTATATCTTAAAAATACTGTCCCTCAGCGTACACAGATTACTTCAGCATCCTGCTCCTAGCTAAGAGTTCTAGATAGTATATATTTAACCTCTCTTAAAGTTTGTGTTTTAAAAAGCTATTTACAATTAAATATGAACTAAACAAGCCATCTACAATTAATTTAAAACACTGGACAAGAGACACGCAACATTAAAACTGCACAGGAAAAATATAACCAAAGCAAAAATTATTCATTTCAACCCTTAATGACAATTTCAAAGGCAAAATGTTTTAAATAAAAAGCAAGATATTATTAATGTAACAATTAGAATTTTCTTAATGTACTTTTAAATAAGTGGATATTTAAAATTACCTGAATTTTAACATATGATTTGGCAAGAACATTCAGTCTCATTTTTTCACCACTTTTCAATGTGTCCTTAGTATTTCAGAAAGCTTTGGATACTATGAAAAGAAGTTTAAAATTTCTCTGGCATGTTACTAAACCACTAAAGGCCTGTCAAATAACAAGGAGAAAACTGTCTACTTGCTTGATCATGCTGTGCTGGCAATTTCTCAAACATCTGCTAAAGGTCAAATTTCCACTGCATGGAACCAATCAATGGAACTACACAATTCTCCTAACACTGTAAGGAGCTAAACAAAGAACACTATTTTACATAAGTAATGAGACATAGCCTAAATTTTCTAATAAATTGTAGCAAATTCTAATCCTTTCTCCTCACAGAATCCAGACATCTAAAAACTGATTATAAATTTCTAGCTGTATTTCATTCTGAAATTGTTTCTCAAGCTCATGAAATGTGTACACAAAACTCTTCTATTTAGTAAAAACTATATAATCAATATTCTTATTTCATATTTCAAGAAAGCACTATATTTGCAAATGAAATTTTAAGGATAATTTTAATATCACAAGTACTTATATTTTTTATAAGTATAACTACAACAATCACTTAATCCAGCAAGTGATCATTTTTGCAAAAGTTCACACAAAGCTATATTGCTAAAACTAAATTTGTTAGAGGAACCTTCAGATTTTTCTACCACCATGAGAATGACACCTACTTAAAAAAAAAAGTTTTGACTCAAAATCATTCTGAACACATTCTATACCATACAACTCTGGTAACCTGATAAATTATTTAAACATGGAAAGGAACATGATAATTTCCTAAATAACTACTTAAAATATTATAAAACACATTCTCATCTTACATATATAGGAAGGTTTCACTTTACTGAGCCTTCTATTTTTTAACAGCAGAAATATTAAAGCTAAATTTAAAGATACTTCCCCATCAAAGTACCATCCCATGTATTAAATATTTATTCAAACTGGTGCAAGAGTTTTGTAAACATATTGTAGCAATGGTGATGATTTTTTAAAAAAGTGTACTACGAGTCTACCTGACATTTTTAAATTTTAGATTAAAACACTCTTCCAAAAAGTCCTTAGAGAATTAGGAATTAAATTTTAACTGATCAATTGATTATTTGAAGCTTCCTTTTTCAACTGCGGTATAACTAACATAATATTAGTTTCAGGTGTACAAGAGAATGACTACATACACTGAAATAATCACCACAATAAATCCAGTTAACAGTTGTCATCATACACAGTTACTTTTTTTCTTATGAAGAAATATTTTAAATCTATTGTTTTAGGATTTCAAATATGCAATAGGTATTAACTGTAGTTACCATATTGTTTATTACATTATCATGACTTATTTTTTATAGATCTAAGTTTAGACCCTCTTCATTCATTTTGTCCACCAATTACCACATACCTGCACTTCTGGAAATCAACCACCAATAAAACTTTTTTAAATAGAAAAATTTAATGATAGCATTTGCATATAACATACGAAGTATCTCTCACTTTAAGACGTTAAAACTAACATGAAATAGATGATCTAATTAAAAAAAAACCATTTATTATACACCATATCCACAAAAATTTTTATAATACTGAAGATGCAAGTTATTTCCTCCCAAACAAAAAGTAGAAAACTTCTGAGACTACTGTTAAGAAAAACTGGATCCTATAAAATCAAGTAAGTTACTGTGAAGTTAGAACTATTATCATTTTTCTGTGTTATATAGATAGGTTTTCATTCTTCAATGAACAAATATTCAGATTATACTTTTGTTCTTATAAACCATTATTTTATCTAGGCTTATAATTCTAAAAAAAAAATACTAAGATTGGAATGATGTTAAATATTTTCTAAAAGTATCACAGTAGAAAAATACACAACCTTTATTGCTAAAGGGCCTGTAAGCATCCTGATATAGTGTTCAAATTAATTTTCCTTTAACTTAAAGAACATAACAGTGGTTCAGAAATCTATTCTTTTCCTGCCAATAGCATAACATCCAAATTTACCAAAACTAGTAGTGAAGGCATTAAAAGAAATAAAACCATTTAGACTTTCAGTATCATTTTCCATTGATGAGCCAAGGAAGTATCTACATAAGGTTTGCAAAATTCATGCCAAAATCACTCAATATATTCTATGTATTTAAGTTTCAGAGACTGTCAGACGCTAACTTACAAACAATAAATGCTACCTGTACTAAAAGGACATATCTATAAAGACATATTTAAACACAATGCAAGAGTTTCTGCCACCAGCATCCCCATAACAATTAAAAATTTAGACAAAATTTATTTTAACTTAGCTTTTGTAAGTCAAAACAAAATAATCACAGTGACAATTGATCAAAATTAACTGAATATTTTTAAAACCCTCGTCCTTAGAACTGTTTTCTTAATGAAATAAGACATATAGTCTTTCTGTACAAAAGCAAGGTTTTGGTATAGACTAGAAACTTCTCAAGTACTACATAAGCAGGGAGATGTATTGAAATGATTCTCTACTGAAATTACAACTGTTCATGATTATCTCAGCAATTACACTAGAAACAAAATGAGAGGAAATTCAAGATAGAGAAAAAGAAGGAACAAGGAGGGAAAGAAAAGAGAAATTCAAAAACATTAATTGCTAATGCCACACATCTTAACTTTCCTTATGCTTGGCTTTAATGTAAGTACTCCACAAAACAGTAATTATTAAAATATTCTTACTTAAACTTCATAATCTAACAGAAAGAATCTCTTGTCAATCAGGATAGGCTAGGAAACAGAGCTATAACAAACAATAAAACCTCCTCAGATTAAAATTAAATTAATTTCTTGTGCATGCTCAATGTCCACTGTTGAACCAGAAGGATGTTTTTCATCTTTATTACTTACGGACCAAGCTGATGGAATCATGTAGCACAATAATAGCATACACCTGAGTCCTTTTCTGCATTTCTTCAACATTTCAGAGTAACTTATGTGGAGGTTCAACCTCCACATAACATAGCTCTAAGTAACATTCAAATAAAGGAATGCTATAGTCTAGTGAAAGAGTTAAGAGTAATACTTGGTGAGCACAATGGCCAACAAAGATGCTTTGTGTTTCAAGACCAAATTCAAATTTGCCTTCAAGGAAGTTGTTGTGTGCCAGAGTCACAATATTTACCAGATGAGAAAATATTTCCCTGGTATCTCAATCAGTAATGATTATAAAACACAGACACACGGGTTTAAAAAAAAAGATGCATGCACACAAAATATCTTTTTCATTGCCATGCTTAATTATTATAGTATATTACTGAAGTTAAGAATAATATATATGGCTGAAATATCTCCAAATGTATGTTCCAATATTTTAAATTCATCCTCCTTAAATACTCTCAATGAGGTCAAGCATATATTAAGTTTCTACCAAGAACAACTTGTTATCCAAGTCACTAAATATACACAAATAAATATAAATAACATCTAATCAAAGGAGAAAAAGTTCCTTTCTACTCATAAATATATAAATTCATTCAAAAGTAAAATAATCATTTTTCTCCCTCAACAGTTACTTCTTGTATGGCCTTAAGAAAAAGTGATGTTTTCCCTCCAGGTCACTACGCCTGGACAGGAGGCCTTAGTCAGGTAGCGTCCTCTCCTCCGAAGGGCGCTGTGGCGTGCTGGCCAGCTACATACAGCTGAGGGTAGCTGGGTCAGCCGGGAGGCCTTCATGGGGGTCAGGGTTCCACCCCTTCTGCCACTTCCTCTTCCGGTTTGGGTGGGAGAGCCGCACCCCTTCTGGGTCGCAGTACCTGGATGGGAGGCCTTGGTTAGGCAGTGTCCTCTCATCTGGAGGACGCAGTGGCAAGCAGGCCAGCTGCACAACTCCAGGGGTAGCTGGGTCAGCCTGGAGGCCTCCATGAGGCCTGGGGCTCTGGCCCTTCTGCCTCGGGTTTGGGTGGCCAAACCCCTTCTGAGTCACCACGCCTGGATGGGAAGCCTCCGTCAGGTGGTGTCCTCTCATTTCACCCAAGAAAACACTTAAAAAGCTACTATTACCACCTCAAAACTACTGAATTATTTACATTATTTTATGAAAATCTTTAATAAGACAAAAATATAGAAGTTCACTAAGTCAACTTTTATTTCAAGTCAAGATGAGCAGAAGCTACATCTATTATCCTGCCTGAAACTACAAAAAACCTAGAAAAAAACTAATAAAACTACTATCTTTAAGACACTGAACATAAGACCAAAAAAGGCAATAAACTATGATGGGACTTAAATATCAGGTTACTAACTACACAATTTATATATCATTATGCAAAGGAGGAAGTCACAAGTAGCTTAAGAGTTTCTCTACATTGAGGAGAAAACATACAACTCCAGGCACATATCAAAAAGTAAGAAGTCACTGAAAGAAAACAATCACCAGATAAGGCATCCCTAAAACACTGAACTAAGGTATGGTTGGCCTATATGCTGTAACAAATTGAATAAAATTCTGCCTGAGACTAAAATGCTGCCTTGGTAAGCTCCCCATGCCCCACCCCATGCCTCCACACAAAAAAAGAAATCTTAAAACAAGACCCAGAAGGATCAAACTGATTCCAAGCAATGTAAATACATACCGGGGGAAAAAAAAAATGAAAAGTAATTATAGGACTACCAAACAAAACAGTACAAAACAAGGTAATATTTAAATTAGCTGGCATTGAATAAAGAATTACTAGATATCCCAGAAAGTAGGAAAACATAAACCTATTAGAAAAAAACTCCATCAATATAGCCTAAAAAAAGGATATAGATGATAGAATCTGTAGACAATCAGTAGATAAGAACATTTAGACAATTACTACATTTCACAAACATAAAATATTAAAAGATCAAACATTGTAAGCACAGATCTGAATAAATTTATTTTTTTTTTTTTTGAAACTAGATGTCTCGCTATTTTTGCCTGTGCAACCACAGGCTCACGTTGCCCGGGGTACCACAGACTCAAGCAATCCCCAGCCTCAGCTTCCCAGGTAGCTGGGATTACAGGCGCACACCACCACGCCCAGCTATTTTTTTGGAATTAGGTCTCACTACATGAAAACCATAAACTAGGAACTAGGTCTCGCTATATCCAGCAGGACTGGAACCACTATCCCTGGCTCCAGTCATGGCTTCCTAGGCTGCAGCTTACAGGCACGCACCACCATGCCCAGCCAGAAAGAGCAGATATAAAGAAATACTCTAACACAATGTTTACTGTAACATTACACACAAAAGTAAAAAAGTGCAAGTCACCCAACTGCCCATCAACAAGAGAATGAGCCAAAAGGGGTCTAAACTATAAACATGTAATAGAGTTCCATATTTAGTCATAAAAGTAAAATTATGATACTGCATTAATGAACATTAGAACACTACAAATGAAGTAAATGAGACAGAAAAAGACAAATACTGTTTGATCCACTTTGATAAAGTATGTAAAATAGGTAAATTCATAGTTGATATAGGGTAAATTAGAGGTTATCAGCAGGTAAAATTGGGAATTAGTGCTTAACTTGATAGAATTTCTGGTTTGAAACATTTTGCAAAATGAGAGTGATATTGTACAATGTTGTGAATGTAATTAATGCCACTAAACTGGATACTTAAAAATTGTTAAAATAACATTCCATGTTATATATTTACAATAAAATTATGATTATCAAGCAACTGTACCCACACACAATACCCATCATTCAACTTTTTCAAGTTAACTTGAAACTACCAAAACAAAGCATTAAAAACCATGCCATAAAATAAACAATAAATTATCAGACCATACAAATTATGGTTTCTGAGTTCACAATGGAGTTAAAACAGACCAACAATACTTCAAAAAATCACAAATAGATTCATAGTAACCCATGAATCAAAGAAATCAAAATAAAGAGAAATTACTATAAAGTTCAAAGCAAAACTGAGAGGCAGGTGCAGAGATTTCTCATACAATCCATGCCCCCTACATGCACCCCCCATATAGCAATATCCTCAACCATATTTTAAAACTTATAACCTATGCTGACAATTCACAATAACACAAAGTTTATAATTTATATTGCTATTCATTCTTGGTGTACATTATGGTTTGAATTATATACAATATTAATGTAACATAGAGTCTTTTCACTACTCCAGAAACTTACTCAATTTTCAAATGTTCCCAATTCATCACCCCTACTATCTATATATTTCTGCCTATTCCAATAGGTCATACAATTGAATTCATACTGTAGATACCTTTTTTAGACTGGTTTCTTTCACTACTATGCAGTTAAGTCCTTTCATGACCGATGGCACATTTCTTTTTAGCATCCAATAACATTCCATTGTCGTGAGAGTATTTTGAAACAAACACAACAGAATCTGTAAATATAAACTGAAGCAATACTTAGAATAGAAATTTATATCACTAAATACATACAGAAAAGGAAACATAAACCAATGATTTGCTTCTATCATTCAAAATAATAATAAAGTGAAACAGAAAAAAAGAAAATCTTAATGAACTCCGTGTCAGCACTTGAGGTTAATTACAATGATAGAGCCATAGCAGATTAATGAAGAAAAAGTGAGGAAACACATCAACACCATTAGCAAAGTGAATCATCACTAACTCTACAGCTATTAAGGAAAAAGACTACTACAATTTTTTTTTTTTTTTTTTAAGAGACTAGGTCTCGCTATGTTGCCTGGCATAGTCCTGAACCCGTGGACTCAAGCGATCCCTGGCGTCAGCCTCCCAGCACTAGAATTACAGGCATGCATCACTGCGCCCAGCAAGAGTATTACAACTTTATGAAAAAAAATCAACAACTGGATGAAAAGGACAGAATCCTTGAATGACATACATATCAAAAGTCTATTAAAAGGCAAAAAAATGTGAGAGCTCGGTACGGTGGCATGTGCCTTTAATCCTAGCCAAAGAAGGGAGGCCGAGACTAGGAACTGCTTGAGTCTACGGGTCCGAGACCCACCCGGGGCAATACAGGGAGACCTGGTCTCAAAAAATAGCTTGGTGTGGTGACACACGCCTGTAATCCCAGCTACCTGGGATTATGAGGCTGGGGATCGCTTGAGTGCATGGTACCCTGGGCAGTGTGAGCCTGGGTTCCATGGGCAACATAGCGAGACCTAAGTCTCGGGGGGGGAAAAAAAGCAAAAAATTTAGCATTAGATTTACTAAAGCAGAATACATTTTAAAGAATACATTGTCGTTAAGAATTACTTCTATTCTTAAAATTATATGAAAAGGTAAGTCACAAAATGAAAGTATTTGCAAAATATATTCTTGGTACAGAGATGTAATGGCTCAAAACACAGTAAGAAAACTAGTAAAAATGGATGAAGCTCTGATTAGACACTAAATCCAAAAGGAAAAAAACAACTACACATATAAATGGCAACTAACCACATGAAAAGATGTCAAGTATCATTAATAAGGGAAATGTACATTAATATCACAGAAAAGAATTCTGGGAAATGTCACAGTAGGAACCTGGGAATCTGTCTCCCTACAATAATTAAAACTGCAGAATCTGACTGATGTAACTATTTTTGGAGCAATGGCATCTAATCAAAGATTGCAACATACAGGGAAAAGAGACTAGAGATATCATTTTCACCAATTTCTGCTCCTTCCACAGTAACAGCTACCTCTACCTAATACCCATGCCTGTGGCAACCAGCTATATATACTCTGGAGCAGACTGCACATTCCAAACATTGAAAATTTATGTTCTAGTAACAGATTAATGCTTTTCAGTGATCACAAAGGTTCAGGAAAGAGGCAGACATTCACCAGTACACCATGGCATTATGCCACATCCCCATACTACAAAAGTAACCTCCTACGTTAACTGAAGAACAATGCCATAATCTCCACACCAACATTTTTCTTTTTCCCATTTTTGAAAGCCAGCTGGTAAAGACTAGGACAGGAGTCCTCAAGCAATGTGGCAGTTGGCTGAAAATGCTAGATTTGCCACACTATATATATTTACAACCAAATCACAACAAAACAGAGTCAGCAATCATTAAAACATAAAAGGATTTCATATATTAGGAGCAACAGTACAGCAGAACAGATTAGAAAGAATTATAATTATACTGTGTTTAGAGTAATACCAGGCAGTATACCAACATAAATTATATTTAAAACACAAGAGGGAAGGAAAGTTGCTATAAGAACCCCTCTTCCGTTAACTCAAAGGTACACACTCACACCAGGCACTTTAAAAGCTAAGCAGTATACTGGAAAAGAGATGGCATGCAAGACAGGGGATGCACACTGTAAAACTGATACAGTGTAAAAAAGATACAGTGATGAGCACAGCCTTGAGCCCAAGGCACCTACACTACAACTTTTGTGGTCTGAACTAGCAAAGAGGGCCAGATTAGATCACATGTGTCTTCTTATAGAAAAGGCTATTAATTGAGGCTAAGATACACAAAATTGTTTTACTTCCACCTACAGCTAAAACTGAGATACAACAAACTCTCTCACTAACAAGAGATTAAACACCTGCATGTTAGTAACAAGAAGATGTGCCCAAGGGTAGACTCCATTCTCAAAAAGAAGAATAATTCCCACTTTGTGACAGTAGTCCCACACACAGAGCTAATTAGATTGTTCAACTCTATCTTGCAGGTTGAAGTGTAAGACTACACAAGACATTTTTGCCAAGGAGTTGACAAAAGGGAAGGAATCACTGGGTATCCCCATCCTACAGCTCAATAACCCACAGCACTCTAAGAAACTCAAACACTTTAGGCTCAGTAATCTTTTAGTGACATACTGCTCAGGACTCACACTACCTGTTATCCCTTCATAGCACCAGTGCCTTGGCTATCTGAATAGGTTTAAAGACGTTGGACTGTGAAGCAAGAGACAGCTATAAATTCGGGGTTAAAAAAAAAAACAGGGTTATACCCAGTTTCTATCGGGAGGGATATAAAGCCAATTTATTAAGAAAACTTACTACAATGCATAAAAACTAAAGAGGAAGAAACAGAATATACTAAAAATGCTGGCACACACATACAAAACTCAGCATAACTACAGAGTATGCTTTATGTGCAATATAAGGTAGCATTTATAAACATGTTTGTTGAATTAATAAAAGCAATGGATAATGAAAAAGAACAAAATAAATTGAGAAAATATGAGGCAGTAACAAATAGAACTAATGGATTTAAAGAACACTGTAATCAAATTAAAAAGAAAAAGAGGACCTCAACAAACATAAACATAAGTAAATAAACATAAGTAAACAAAACATAAGTAATGGAGAGAAGTTGTAACCTTGAAAGCAAAATGGCAGAGATAATACAAATAAAAGAACGTAAAGAAAAAAAGAATTAAAAAAAATAAACACAGTACAAGAGCTCTTTGGGATAACCTAAAGAGAAATAACATACATATCATGGTGGTCTCAAAAGAAGAGAGGCATAGGAAGTTTAAAAAATAATCATTTGAAGTCATCTCAACATGGGAAAACAACAACAAAACCCAGATATTCCAATCCCAGAGGCCTAATTAGTTCCAAACAAAATAATACCAGACATACTCCAAGATACCCAATTAAATTCTTGAAAGCCAGGGAAAATGAGAACAGTAAAAGCATCAATAGAAGAAAGAAGGAGCACCTATCAGACTATCTGCAGACTATTGAGTAGACAATAGTCTTAGAGGCAAATTTGCAACAACATGAACAGAATCAGAGAGGATGATGTTGAATAAAATCAGTCAAAAGAGTAAGATATATCGTGGATTGTTTCATTACCTTGTGGAATACAGAGAAACAAAACAAAACTAAACCAAGACTAAATCCTTGACATCTCACCATAAAGCTGAAGCAATCAGAAGGAGATGGTGACAGGATGGGAGTAAATAAAAATCCTCCATAATGGAGGGTTCTTGGGGCTTGGTGGTGGGCATGAAAACATACATGAATAGAGGTTTGGACCTATAACCCTTAAAATAAATGCAACGATATAAACTAACTTTACCTAAACATAATGAGAGTAGAGAAGAGAAACCTTACAGGCAAGAAGAGAATGGTGAAAAAAACTTAAAAGTACTCAAAAAGGTTTCTAAACTAGAATACTTTATTCTCAGTGATTATCATTCAAGATAGTGAAAAGCTAACATTAAAAGAATACATCAACACCAAGTTAGACATGAAAGAAGTACTAATGAGGCTATTAAATAACAATTTTAAAAATAAAACAAATATGGACATGATAGATATCTGAATTATACCATGTGGAAGAGAACAGGAAAGCAAAAAGAGTTTATTAGATACAAGTTTCAGATCAGATCATTCAATGGGCCACAAAAACTAGTTCATCATATAGTACCGCAGAACCTACAAGCAAAAGTCAACAGAAAAGATATAAAAAACAATAGAAACTAAACAAAACATAAAAGATGTCAAAAAAGACAAAATTTTAATAAAATAACAACATGCTATAAATGTCTCGATAATCATGTTAAATGTAAATAGCCTGAAAGTCTCCAGTTAAAATGTACAGTGCAGCTGAGTGGATTTTGCAATAAAAGTCCAATCATCCTCGTTTACAGACAGCATCAAACTCTTCCAACTAGATGTTCACTGTTCAAAAATTGTTGGATTTTCTTACATTAAATGGAACATATATTACAGTAGTTGATTACAGTACTATAATACATAGATATATACAATATACCAAAATGCATATATACATAGTTATATAAATCTCTGTTTAGAGGAGTACCTCAAAGTTAACAGCAACATTCATGGTATGTGATCTAAAAATTAAAGGCTGCTATTATTAATTTGACATACTAACAACTTTTCTGAAATTTCTTTTTAACTATGAGAATACTTAACTGAAAAAATGAGAGCTCTTCATGACATAAAACCTTGAAAGAGTTATTTCATATTTCTAATTATTTAGGAGGTCAGACATTTGTGTTATACTTTAAAATTATTTTTCAAAGTTTTGGAATATATCGGAACGAAATAAGTCTATACCCCTCTTTTAAAATCATTCAAGTTATTCAAAATCAGTACAATGAAAACTTGATGTCTTAACATCAAATAAATTAGGGAAGATTGAAAAAAAAATGCCCTCCTTATATCTGCTTTCAAAAACTCTGGAGTAAAATATAACCATGTCTATCAGTTAAGATGCTTTTGGTTCCAAAGAAAAGAAAAACAAATAAAAAACAAGCAGAGTAAATTTATTCTTCTAGAATGAAAATTCCTACATGTGAAAAATACAAGTGACATTTAAGATTTAGAAAACAATTTCATTCATTTATTTTCTCTACTATCTTTTCAAATCTGTATGCCTCTAGGTATCAGCTTTGTCTTCAAATTGGTTTATGGGAAAATGGCTGTAGCAATTTCAGATTCAGTGCTATTCTTGGTTTCATTCTGAATGAACCTTTTCAGGGAACAGAACCATCAATATCATCAAGAGAGGTTCATTTCCTGATTAAATTAGGAAAACCAAGGCCCACCATTTGCCAACCATGGGCAGTGGGAAAGTAATCACTAAGGTATGCAATGTCATGAGAGAAAAAAAGGTATGCAAAATTAAGAGTAAATAGTATTGGATAACTGAGATAATGTGGACTGACGTATTCAAAATATTTATGACATTGTTTATTTGCTGCCATTTAGTAAAATGCGTATGTAAATGCTTGCTGTTGTACTGAAAAAATGAAAGGGAAAGAAAATGAGTACGAGTTTAAGATTAAAGACATTCTTTGTACATAACAAAACTGCCATGGTAAAATTTTTAGTTCAGTAACACCAATGAAAAAAAGTAAAACAAACATGTAATTAGTAAATTAGTAAAACAAACATGTAATTCGTAAATTAGTAAGACAAATATGTGCTACAGTATATATGTGGGGGGAGGGCAGTAGGAAGGAAATACCTCCTTTCATTTTACACAGAAACATAAAATTCACATCACTGACTGGGTGCTTCCTTTTAATTATAAATTCAACTAGTATTTACCACTTCACAAGTTACATGTTATCATAGCTACAAATTACATACTCATTTCTCCATACCTAAGGTTTGAGGAACATTAAGAATTTTAAGAAATGGCAAAAGAGTGTGTTCAGATCAGACATGGAAGCCTTACTATCTACTATTTTTCCCTATAGTTAACATATCCAGGTCATACATAGCAATGAAGTACCTTATTTATTAAATATCTTGTGAACAGACCAGACATTAGTATAATTATACTGCAAGATCATAAAAAAAAACCTCAGACTTATCTAAAGAATTATCCTAACAAAACTCAAAAGGAAATCAAAGGTAACCACATGAAATTAAAATTAAACAGCTGAGCAGAAACATATAAAACTAAAAATGGAAAAGGACTCTTATAGAAAAATCAATCACAAATCACTTTAAATTTCCCAAACACCATGTTTAAGACACATAAGATTTGCAAAATAACATTTATCCTCAGAGTTTAGAATCATTCCAAGGTGAGCTACTTCTCACTAAGCAAGCATCAGAAAATTAAAACAAAACAAAACAAAACCCCTAAATGTGTTTGGTTTGTAAAACAAAATATGAATTTCTGTTCCTTTGTGATACTTAAAAAAGTCTTTTAACAACTCACACCTTGGACAAGATTAACTTGAAATAAGGATGCAGATACCCCTAAGGACCAATGGAAGGAAAAAGTACTT